>WOVY01012011.1:0-105551 GCA_013436015.1 Rhipicephalus annulatus | reverse complement strand
ACCCGTGTAAGATAACACGTGATGTTGTAATTTTCTGCGTACTGTTACTGCTGTATGTTTTCTGCTTGTGCTGCCAGGGTGCACGGCCAATACAGGCATTTACTTAGCCTTTTAGTCGAGTCCCCCCCCAAGGCAATCTTGTTCCACTTTGGCCTTGAATAAGCAAACGAAAAAAACCAAACAGTAGGATAAGGCACTCAGGTAAAGCTGTTTGTAAAACTGTAATTTTCCAGATGACTGATTTTTACAATGTGTTATATAGCAAGCAAAATATTAGGCTTCTTTTCTCATTGTGACTATAATATCAGATGGGCTAGTTTTGTACAGGTTTATACAAAATGATTGGTTGTTCTGAATTTAGACCCACATTTACAAAGATATACTGATGGAAGCAAATGCTTTGCAATGTGTAAATCTATGAGAAAAATATGCTAAAAAAGTAAGATTCAGTTTAATGCCAGATATGTAGAAGCATTTGTGTTCACGCTGCGTAATATGTCTACACAAGACTTGGTATAGTTTTATTTATATCCTGATCAATAGTGCACCTGTTTTACTGCAGGGAGCAAGTAGGCCCTCTGGTAGTTGTAGAAGGCGCACTTCGTGAGACTTGAGCACCAAGGCATTGGATGGTTTAAGCCACCACGCAGCCCTAGTAGAGCATGAAGCAGCCAGCACAAAGTTGCCGGCTCCAGCGCCAATACCTCAAACAAGTGGCTGGCTTCTCCACCGGAGCTTGTGCAGTTGCTCGCACACCCCCTCTACAACGACCAGAGTTCCCATTACGCTGAAGTTCAGGTTGCCAACTACTTGGCCACTATGGAGCAGTTCATGAAGGGAGCTCTCCAACACAATGAACTTTCATTCCCAGTGGAGGGGCTCTTCCATTGTTAGAACTCCAGTGCTGTTGTCTTGAGATACTGCATATGAATGCTCCACCCGACACACACTATATCATGGTGAGTACTGTGTGGTACTCAGATCTTATCCTTTGTACTCATATTGCACAATAGACAAGTCACATGACTTGGTTGAAAAAAAAAATAAACACTGAAGGCTTTATTTCTCTTTACTAGACATAATAATAATGAGAACTAACCTACCATAATGCCATAAAAAAGTATAGGTGACACTAAATAGAGTAAATGTAATGTAAATGAGACGAAATCAGGTGGACGAAAATGTGCTTGCCAGGTGCTGGGACTGATCCTACGACCGTCACATAACTTGTCCATGCTCTACCAAATAAGCTAACATGGCGGCCATTCCCTCGTCCTCTTTATCCAGTATATATGTGCATTTACAAGTAATAGTGTCAGTCAGCGCTACTAGCAATCATGACGGCGAGTGTGAAACACTTTTTCTGCTTGCTGGTGTCGCGTAGTACGTGGTGGCGCTGATTGACGCACTCGCGTTTAAGTGCACATATGTCCCCAATAAAGTGGACGAGGCAATGGCCGCCACGATAGCTCATTTAGTAGAGCATCTGATGTGTAATTCGAAGTTCACAAGTTCAGTCCCAGCTCACGAAAAGCAATCATTTCATACACCTTCCTTCTTTTCACGTATACATTACATTCACAACTAATAACGTTCCTACACTTTCTTTGGCACTATTTTTCGTTAGTTTTCATTAATACGGCTTGGTTAGGTTAGTGGTAACTGACAGACAATTATGCCAAACAAACTATAGGAGATGTTTTTGTAAAGTCATTTTATTGTAAATGTGAAGAAAGAGAACGAAAAAATAATTGGTGTGGGCAGGGACTGAACCTGCGACCTTCGAATAATGCATCCGACACTCTACCAACTGAGCTACCATGCCGGTCATCCCCCCGTCCACTTTATGGGATATGTATGTGCATTTAAATGTAGTAGTGTCAGTCAGTGCGCCTGTTGCCAGTGCAGCGAATGTGGGACACTCGCTTTTTGCCTATAGGTATCATACAACTGGTGATGTTCTTACGGCTGGCAGCTGACTAATACTCCCTGGCATACTACCCGATGGCATTAGGTCTGTCAGAACGGGACCCTCGCTATGAATGAAAAAATAGGGTTTTTTTCAGGGACGTGTTTTCTTTGTTAGACAGTATAATGAGAACTGACTGGCAATTATGCGAATAAAAGTAATGGGGATGTTATTAAAAGTAATTGTAATGTAAACTGTGAAGGAGGTTTTAGCCGCAATATTATGTTGCTTGTAGCATGTGTTGTGTTGCTTAGCATGTGGGTGCTTTACATGTGGAGCATTGCACAATGTCGGATTTGGTGCACGTTAAGGAACCCCAGGTGGTCGAAATTTCCGGAGCCCTCCACTACGGCGTATCTCATAACCGTATGGTTGTTTTGGGGACGTTAAATCCCACATATCAATCAATCAATCAGCACTGCAAAATACGACCGAAAGTATATAAAAAGCAAGACCCCACGAAGAAATGCTTCCTTTAACCCCTATTTCTTATATACGAGAAAGCCTTCCATTATTTTTAAGCTGACATGAATAAGGTAAAATTTTTCAGTGTCCTTGAACCATATAATCTGCCTTTCTTGCATTTCACCTTGAACAAATCTATGATCAGTGCTAAAGCCAGGCTACCTTCGAGAGGAGTTGCCGAGGGTCAATCAGTAGAGTGAGCACTGGGATATATAATACCATTAAACATCCACTCACCTGAAGCTATTACTTCACCTCTAACCATACTACTACAATTTTTATTGCATATCATCTTGATTAACTTAATTTCTTCAAATATATTTAGTGTTTTACTGATTATAAGTGCAAAAAAGAAAATTAAGTGGCCGATATAGGTAGTGTCGTTGTAGTGAAAGATTTAAGTGTAATGTTGACAAATAGCTACAGCTCAATCGTGCACTAGTGACAGTTTCATTCTCGATAGGATCAGGAGGAAAAGCTCTGCTGAAAAGCTTGTAGCATTTAGCAGTCATGATGCAAAGTGAATACTTGAATTTACGGTACTTATAATTACATTGTGCTGTAGGAAACCTCTCAGGTGAATCTCTTCACAACCAAGAAAACGTAATTGGCACCCTTCATATTAATAATGGCCGGAAACGTACCACAAGTATACAATCACAAAACAGTCACTCTATGAGCTAAGTGTCACATTGTTTGGAAGTCTTATATATAGTAACTTGCAATGTCGTATACAAAAGAATTTAGTGTATTAGCACATAAATAAAGTGCAATAGTGTCACATGAAATAGTTTTACTGTTTCTTTGTGTCCACTGTTAAACTGCTTTGGTAGGTGGCAGCCCGTTGTACATGCTGCGAAAAACGTAGTCGTACACATGTGACAGTGTGCCCTTTCTTATTTCGTGAACATCTCAAAACACGTGCTTGTAATAAAAGAAAGTTTTTCATGAACCACAGTGTGATTTCGTGTGAAATAAGTCTTATGCTTTCGACCGGGCTGTGTTCTAGTCGGGCATAGGTTTCAGCATAAGTGCTTTACTAATCATGCCGCTGGGCCTTAGCGTACTCACTGCAAAGGAACGTGGTATCCTATGCTCTCGTTATGTCGTTAGAGGTTGTGGGTAACATCCCAAAACGTTGGCCGTAATATAGAGCATCATTAATTGCAAATGAGTACCAACATTCTTCGTTGCTGTAAGCTAATGTCAATAAAGAGGCTTTATAAATGCTGCTCATATAGTCGAAATCCTATATAAGATACACTCATATAAGAGACAAAGTTGCATAAGAGAAGCCAGTGTGCCTACTTTGAAATAAGGTTAATAAGAAAATTCGCATGATTCTTCAATTGTTTCCCAGTGCATGTCTCTTATACAGGTGCTCCACGAGGCCCATGGCCAGAATTAAGCGTGCCCTAGGGGCACGCCCTACCCTCCTTTAAATTTGGATGAAGGGGTGTGTTCTACCGAACATGAATAATGAAAATACGGCGCTTTAAAGGCTCTCAGCAGGTGAGCCACTCCTGAAAATTTTCTGTCATTAGGCCTTCATTCAATTGTAGAAGTTCGTATGTACAGGTGCGATCAAAAGTGTGCGGACCACAGGATCGCGTGGCAGAATGCATCGACGCGCCAGCTGGCGACGAGACATGACGAGACACCTGCTGCAAGGCGCATGCGCGTCCCGTCTTATCACTCGGCTTCTCATGTCGCTCTGTTGGACGCGTTTGCGGCGCTCGTAGCCAAAACGACAACTGGGTGTCGCTTTCTTTGTTCCATCGAATCTGTGCCGTTCTTTTACGCAGCGGTAGCTACGGGGCCGGTTCGAGCGTCGGCTCGCGTTGTTATTCACACCAGTTGATTAGGATAGATAAGCATAGCGAGCATCGCACAACCTGACGAAGCCAAACGCACAAAATTTGGTTTTCTCAGGCCAGCTTGCCTTTGTCGGTCGTATCCAAGTTGCACTTGAACGAGCTTAGTTAGGTCAAAGTTAATGAAGCCGAAGTTAATCAAACGTGAATAAATACTCTGCATTAAACACGTTTACTCTCAAAAGCGTCCTATGCAGCAACAGATGTCTATATTATACGGATCGAGGCGTGATTCGCATAGTTCTGCGACATAAAACTCGAGTACTTCGGGTGGGCTACGATGTCAAGAACTATATTCAGTAATATTTATAAATAACGTTAAGGCTAATTAGATTTATATTTAAGTAAATGAGACTTGACTCGGTCAGGAGTAATCAGCATCTTGCTGAGCTTGGATTCCTCTGAGTTCATAAGAATTCGACGGCAATTACGTTAATTATTTGTGTTTTAGTGAGATTTTGCTTAATTAAAACTTATTATAGTCCAATTGGTTTGATCATGGTATGACCAACCAAGCTTAATCAGGTTTTTATAGTTACCTTGGTGCTTGTCTAATCAGCTTAGTAATGCATATTAGCCTAGTTATGACACGTGAAATTCCAAATAAAAGGCACTTTAGTTTGATTTCACGCTAATATTCAGTCATAATTACCATTCATAATAATTGGCAATAATTAGACATTATTATCTTGATCAGTATGAATTCGGTAAAGAGTTCTTAATCTTCCTGGCCTTGACTTCTGTGGGCTCATGGGAAAAGTCGACATAGATTAATTGGCCGCGATAAGGTTTGCCTTGTATAGGCTTATTTTACATGACTAGGTCAAAAATGAGCATGATGAACTTTGCCTAATTAGATTTGGCTGTACTTATTTCGACTAATATGAGCTCATTTAGGCTTAACTTCGCTCAACTTGAAAACGCCAAGCTGGACTGGGCTTAAGTTAACCTACTTATGCTTGACTTATTTAGGTCATAATGTACTCGACTACATTTCATTAATTTCAGCTACATTAACTGTGTCTTAACTATAAGCTCGTTTCAGTGCAACTTGGATTAGCTCTACACAGGTGAGCGGGCCTGAGAAAACCTAATTTTGCGCGTTCGGCTTCGTCAGGTTGTGCGGTGCTTGCTAGGCTTACTTATCCTAATCAACTGGTGTGAATCACAACGCGAGCCGGCGCTTGAACCGACCCCGTCGCAGCTGCTACGTAAAAGAATGGCACAGATTCGGATGGATGGATGCTATGAGCGTCCCCTTTATAACGGGGTGGTGACAAGTATGCCACCAGGCTCGACAAAAAAAAAAACCCTTTTTTCTTTTTGATGTTGGCCTAATGCCTCTACTTCGATAAATTCTATCTTAATGGAAAAACGGTAAATTTTCAGCTTAAGTTCTCTGCCATTTACGGCACACTGTCCATATTTTATTTTTCCAATATTTATTTTTGTCCTTTCTCTCTAATTTTCTGCCACCAATACTCTAACCGTCCCTTACTTATTTCAATCGCGGGTGTGTTCAGCTTTCCATTGTTGTCCCTAAAACCCAAGGCTTCCTGTAGGCTCGTGCCCAAACGTACACCTGGGTGGATATCTCCACATTCAATCAGAACATGCTCCGCCGTTTCCTTATCTTTCCCGCAGCATGTGCATTGTTCTTCTTCTTTACTGAATCTTGCTTTATAACTACGCGTTCTAAGGCAACCCGATCTCGCTTCAAACAGTAAAGCGCTTCCCCTTGAATTATCGTAAAATGCCTCCCTCCTTATTTCATTTTTGCCCTTCGGTAGTTACTCAAAGCCGGTTTTTTCTCCATAGCTGCCATCCAGTAAATCCTCTCCGCCTCCCTGACTTTTCCCTTAACGTTCTTTGTTGACATATGGCTTACAATACCAGCCGTATATTTACTAGTGAGTCTTCTAGTTCTTTTTCTCCACTGTGTGTCCACGCTCTTCCTATACAAATAACGGAACACCTTCTCTGCCCATCTACTCTCCTTCATATTTCTTAGCCTTTCTTCGAACCTTATTTTGCTCTGCGCTTCCCTCGCCTCAAAACCTGCCCACCCCATATCGCCCTTTACAGCCTCGTTTGTCGTCTTCCCGTGAGCACCCAATGCGAGGCGTCCCACAGTCCTTTGGTTTACATCCATTCCCGATTGCACCTCTGCCCTCATGCACACCACTGAGTTCCCAAAAGTAAGCCCTGGAACCATTACACCCTTCCACAGACCTCGAAGCACTTCATACCTATTGTATCCCCACAACGCTCTGTGCTTCATTATTGCCGCATTCCTCTTTCCCTTTGCTGCCGAGGCTTTTTCCTGTACCTCCATGTAATCTATCACTCTCATTTACCCATACTCCAAGGTACTTGTATTCGCTTACCCTCGGTATTTCTTGGCCTTGTATGGACACCGTCTGATCACAGGGATCATTGAAAACCATCAATCCACACTTCGTTACACTGAATCCTAGTCCAAGAGCTTCACCTTCCCTTCCGCATATATTCGCCAGCTGCTGTATATCATCTCGACTGTCCGCAAATAAGACGATATCGTCCGCATAAAATAAACCTGGAAGCTTCTGCTCAATCATCATGCCGCCCTGTTTGTGTGACAGATTAAAACCAATGTTGCTACCTTCTAGCGCTTTTTCCATACTCACCATGTACAGCATGAATAACAGCGGGGACAAAGGACATCCCTGTCTCAGACCCTTGCTAACCTCAACGTTCTCTTTGCTACGCATTCCTTCCCACTCTATGCAAACTGTATTTTCTCGGTATATCTCCCTCAAAAGCTGTATACAGTTGTCGCCCATGCCCATTCCTTTCAATATATCCCACAAAATTTCCTGATTAACGTTGTCGTATGCCCCAGTGATGTCTAGAAAGCCACGTACAAGGGCCTATTCTCTATTTTAGATATTTCTTCACACTGAGTGAGAACAAACAGGTTATCGTCTAACCGCCTGTCGACTCGAAATCCGTTCTGAAGTTCTCCCAAAATATCGTTATGTTCGGCCCATGTTTCTATTTTCATTTTTAGTGCTTGCATCGCCATCCTGTATAGTACCGATGTAATGGTTAGTGGTCTATACGAGCGAATCTTGTCCTTTTCTCCCTTGCCTTTATAGATTAAGTTCATTCTACTTTGTCGCCAACTGTCCGGTATTTGTCCGTCCTTTAAGCTTTTTTCTACTGCTTTTAACAATGCTTCTTTAGTGTTATGTCCTAGTTCGTTAATGAGGCTAACGGGAATCCCATCTAAACCCGCGGCAGTGCGCTTTGGAATTTTTCCTTCGGCCTTTTTCCAGTTGAAATTATCAAGTACTAGCTCTTCCTCTGTTGCTTTCTCCGCCACACTTTTACTCACCGGGGAGATCCCCTGGACGCTCTTTTGAAACGAATCGGCTGTTACCTTTTGGATGTAACCTAGCGCTTCGTACCCTTCCAATTGATTTCCTCCTTCATCTAGAATATGTTGTTGCGTTGTGACAGACTTCCTACCTAGCGCCTTTATGTGGCTCCAAAAAATCCTAGGCGCGGCCTCCTTTTTTTCGTGTATCTCTGTCATCCAGCGTTCACTTTCACCTTTAATTTTTGCCTCTACCAATTTCTGTACAAGGGATTTTTTCTCTAAATATATTTCCCATATTTTTTTTACTTCGTCCTGCGGCCGCCTTCTCCTTTTTTGCCTTTCTATGCTCCCGTGATGGTTCGCGTCGCTTCTCGATCACCTCCCGGATTTCCCTGTTCCACCAACATTTTGGCTTCCTTTTTCCTTTCCAGCAAACAGTTTTCTTCTCTCTCCCTATCTCCTTCGTCATTAGATGTAACAGCTCACTATACTCCCAGTCCTTGCCTGGTATTTCGCCTACTTCTTCCTCGACTCTTGCGGCTATATTTATTATTTGTTTGTCATTTAAATACGAGCTGCCAGACTTGATTCCATGCTCATATTTTCAGTTTCGTATCCCATTTGTAATGTTATTCGTTTATGATCACTACCCAAGCTGTTAATGCCTTCCTCGTCTATCCTCATTTCTGTCAGTTTGTGGTAAATTCCTTCAGTCATGAGACAATAATCAATACTTGATTGCCTGTTTCCGACTTCCCATGTGATCTGGCCGTCACATTTAGGCCCCATGTTAACTATCTCCAGACTATGTTGCTCGCAAAGATCTAGTAATAACTTCCCATTGGTGTCTGAATATCCGTCAAGGTCATGTATGTGGGCATTCATGTCCCCTAGAAGGATGATTTCGGCCCCATTACCAAATTCCTTAATATCCGCACTCATGCAATCCACTATCTCCTGATTCTTTTCTCTGCAGTTATTCCCCGTCCACAAGTAGGCTACCCCTAGCCACGTTTCCTTTCCACCTACTGTGCCCAGAACCCAGAGGTGCTCTGAACACGTCTGTTTCACTCTAACCCATTTGGCTCCGCGATGAATTAGCATTCCTACACCCCCACCTTTCCTTTCCGATATGGTCCTGTTACACCCTTCCCAAACATAATTTTCAATATGTGGTGGCTCTTCCAAGTCTCTAAGGTGTGTTTCTGTAACCGCATACACGCCTATCTGTTCTTTGTTTAACTGCTCCTCAATCTCTAACCATTTTGCCTTCTTTCTGCCACCCTGCATGTTTATGTAACTAATTGCAACACGCGCCTTTTTTCCTTTTTCTTTTACCTTTTTTCTGGTTTTTCGCAATTCTACCTGTCAAAGCGTCCTCCTGGTTGTGTTCCCTGTTACGAGCTACCCCGGACTCCGAAGGGCCCGTGAACCCCCCAAAAAAGCTACTGCGCGTCCTGCCAGTCGCCAGCCCACCTCGTGTCCAAGCCTCTTATCGAAATGAATCTTGTCTCTTTGGAATCCACCCCACCTGTGCACTTCCCTGTTTAAATCCACTACCTCGAAACCCTTCTCTCGACTAATTCGCCATATCTCTTTGTTTGCGTCGACAACCGCTCTTTGCAGGTTGACGTTGCGTACTGGTACTTCTGGTACTGTGCATACTACAATTTGCACCTGGGGGGACACGGCGCGCATGTCATCCACCCCTTTCGCCAAGGTCGTCGCTAGTCCTGACGATTCTTTTTTCAGGACGTCATTTAGCCCTCCCGCAATTACAACGAGGTTACGATTGTTAGCTTTAGCTGCGAGTTGTTCACCCGCTTGACTCATTACTGTCCCCAGCGTTTGTCCTGGGAACGTCCCTATCGCAACTCTCTTGTCGCCTTTCACCCTTTCTTTGATTGCCGCTGCGCATCGGACTAAATTTGAGTCGATGGAGCAAAGAAAGCGACACCTGGTGGTCGTTTTGGCTACGAGCGCCGCAAACGCGTCCAACAGAGCGACATGAGAAGCCGAGTGATAAGACGGGAACGCGCATGCACCCTGCAGCAGGTGTCTCGTCGTGTCTCGCCGCTAGCTGGCGCGTCGATGCATTCTGCCGCGCGATCCCGTGGTCTGCACACTTTTGATCGCACCTGTAGATCATAATTAATCTGCAGGATGTCCCGTAATACATGAAAGTGTCTCGGCAGGCTTTTCAGAGGAATGGAAGTGCCTCGTCACATTCGTATAGCTTTAAAACACACTGGTGGGAAAAATTATCATGCACTGCAAAATGGGCCATTTGTGTTCTGGCAAAGATACGTGAGCTGTCATGAACTACTCAACAGCGAACTAGCTCAGGCTGACCTCTCTACCTTCTAATATATTCTCACAACAACTCCGAGGTGAAATGTTTCTGGGAACTAAGGGGCTTAACTTCCTTTTTTTGCAAACATGAATGGGCGCACACAACCCCAGAGAGTACATGCCTCACGTGGTGGTTTCAGTATGCGAACTAGTTTGTGACTACATGCCCATCACACGTTAAAGATCACTGAATGCTTGTAATACCTGCAGAAACTCTCGATGAATGAAGGCAAGTACGTGACGTATACTTCAGCAGCTGTTTTTTTTTTCTCAGCAAGGAAAGATGCGTCTATTTGGACAGATGTTTCTGCAGCTGGATTTTTTAGCGGGGGAAGATTCATCCATTCGGACAGGTGTTGAGCCACCGAAAGGCCTGAAACCTTTGGGAGCTGTGGCACTGAAGCAACATCGGCTGAAGCTGCTACTACTGCTCATGTGATGAAGCACCACACTGTGTCTGCACAGGGGAATCCGTGATGAAGGCAGCTGCTGTTTGTGTGTAAACCGAAGCGAGTACCTTCAGTGTCATGTTCACCTGCGTAGCTAAGATGGTAATGAAACACGCAAATAAACAAAACGTCTTCAATTGGTGTCATGCCCGATCGTTCTTCATCAACATTATTTCCTGCTAGTTTTCTTTGTTTAAAAACTTAGGTGTGAATCCTGTTACTGAACAGCTACTGTACATTTTGTGCCTCATACGTGCATTTTTTAACCTTCAGGTCAACTTACCAACGGATCAGTATTCCATTGTCTTCCGAGTTGTCACTGTACTCGTGGTTGCCTTGTGCACAGTTTTTTGTGTGGTTACCTGAATAAAAAGCTGGTGACAATATACATATTATGTTGCACCTGCACTTTTGATAACTATATTTTATGCATCAAACTGCCTTTGTGACCATGTAATAAAATCACATTATATAAAATAGCTTCTGTTTGTTTTAAACAACAACATGCTTAGTAATAATGAAATAATTCTGGTTTTTATAATAACCTCCCTGATGCCAAGTTATGTTTCGAAGAACACAAAATATTTTCTCATGTGGAAGCTGAGAGCTGTGTAAATTGACCTGCCTTATCCGGCATCAGCTAGTTCCACAGTGTGTGCCTGCATAGAAAAGGTGTTACTGAGTTATTTTCCATAATATGCAGCAAAATGCTATGCAACACAAATACATTCCACCATAACTTTTGTGCAGTGCCAATGTACACAAACAGGGCCAGACTAACCTGGCTAGCAGAAGGTACCAAGCCTGTGCCACACTCTCCGACACTTTTCTAGGGCAGTGTGTGATGCTGAAAAAAAGCAGCAATTTTTTTAACACTGGCACAATGGATGACAATGGTTTTCATTGTTTTCTTTGCATTTTCATTCAAACAATTTATGGCAATATTTTCATATATATACCATGAATTGTTTTATGTGTGTTTCCTAAAAACATGCAGCCCAGAAATCTTGTAAAATACTCAAAGAGGCTGGAGAGTTTTTTGTATTAGTATAAAGACTACTTTGGCATTTTCGCTTTTTTTCACATCTCGACTGGAATAAGCACATTAACTCTGCATGCATTTCTTGTAATTACCAGGTTCCTTCTTTGATAGGCTGCCAAATACTTGTTAGATGTGAAGCCAACACTTCACTTCACTGCTGTTATTTGGTGAATATGCATTATGATGTAAACAAATGAAATATTGCAGTTATACAATTATATTTTTATTTAAAAGATACTGTGGTGCAAATATTTATCGGCTTTTTTGTTTTCCTGCATGATATGCCACAACGTAAAGCTGCATGCTTATAATCGGCCCCGTAAGCAGCCATAAGCTTCTTGGATTAATTTCTCTAAGCACAGTCGCCGAATTAAACGACCCATCAATCGGCGCGCTTTCTCTTGCAAGGCTGCCTTTACACATACGTAAAAGTGCCTTCACACCTGCAAATAATAGAAAAAAATTAAGCATTTGCGCTACATTTGAAGCATAAGCTTCAACGCATTTTAGACGCCGGCACTGCGAGACGATTGTCTAGCCAACGCCTCATCTACAATGATGCCTGAGGAATGGCTCGCGCTTCCAGTGGAGTTGACCTGCCTTCAGTTATGAGCAAGCACCGCGTGGTGGCGATCGCGACTGACACCTGGTTCGGCTCGGACTGTCATAGTGAATGAACGTGTTTTTTGAGCGCTCCCGATCGACTGCGCAGAACAGTGTTTTTGCATATTTTGAGCTTGTCTTTATAATTATAAGGCAGCAGTTGAAATCTTTGCAGCCCTTATTTTATGGTGCGGATTTTTCGGGGGCCAGACATCAGGTATTTATTAGTTAGTTAGTGTGTGTGTGTGTTTGAATTTTTTGTTGTTTTTTTTTCTTTTGCCACCCCATGGGGGAGGTGCACGTACATTGAACACGCAAATTTTTGAAGTAGAGCTTACACTTTCTTTTTTTTCGTAGGGCAGGGTTCGAGTTTAGTAATTATCGAATGAGACAAGTCACAGGGACGATTGGTGTCAGAAACACATGGTTAAAAAGGCGGCAAAGTGTTCGGGATGTGGAGTGGGTTTGAAAGTGGACCCAAGTGTTAAAGCTGGTGGAGTAGAGCCTAACGCGAAGTGTAGGGCAATGTAAGGTCAAGGAAAAAATGGAGAAAATAATGGTTGCCTAGAGTGAACTGCTGATGAGAATCGCCGAGCTCGAGACTGCGTTGGCGAAAGAGCAAGAGAAAACGAGAGCCATAGGAGAAAGGCTAAAGTCCACCGAAGAAGCACTAGCCAAGGTGAACAGAGGAGCAGCCTACGGAGAGAACAGTAAGGAACCGGCAAGCAGAACGGCGGAGAAGAGAGAGCAAGCTAGTTTGGAAAAAAACAGGTTCAGCCGGTTCAATTGTAGCAAGGCCCATCTTCAGCGAAGTAGTTGTGGGGTTGGGAGGTAACAAAGCAGCCGGAGTCACAGGTACAAGTAGCCCCAAGGTGCAGGACGCTCCAGCTGCAAAGTTACAACATGTGATAATTACCGGGAACTCAAATTTAAATCGATGCGCAGAAGCTATCAAAGAGAGGGTAAGAGGTGACAAGAGGTTTGCAGTAGGGGCGTTCCCAGGATGCAAGCTGGAAGCAGTCATGAGGCAAGCGAGCGCAAAACTCAAAACTACAGCTGATAGACGAAACCTCGTGATAATTTCAGGCGGTTTAAACGATGTCTTAAATGAGGATACAGCAGGACTAGCAACCACACTGTCGAAAGGCGTCGATGACATACGCGCCACTTCTCCTCAGGTACAGGTATTCATATGAACGATACCGGAGGTGCCGGTACGTGATATCAACATGCAAAGAACGGTTGTCAACGCAAACCAAGAGATATGGCGGATAAGTCGAGAGAAAGGCTTTGAGGTGGTGGAAATAAACAGAGAGGTGCATAGGTGGGGTAGTTTTCAACGAGAAAGAATTCACTTCGATGGGCGGCTAGGTCATGAGGTGGATTGGCGACTTGCAGGACGCGCCGCAGCTTTTTGAGGGGCAAGCGGGCTCTTCGGGGGGCAGGATAGCTAGTAACGGGGAAACAACCAGGGAGACAATTTGAAAGGTGGTATGGACAGATATGAATCCAAAGTGACACCAGTATCTACGATGGGTAGAGTCCGGGGCTGAAATAGACGTAACCACGAGCGCCCAGCCAATTCAGGCATAGGGTATATTAACATTCAGGGTGGTAGGAACAGGCTGAAGTGGGAAGAGATAGAAGAACAGCCAAGGGAAGAGAGGCCGATGGTATACGATTTTGTAGAAATACAACTCAGGGACAAGGAACAACTTCCGAACAATCCGGACTACGCGTGAGAATATTGTAAAAGACCAGAAGGCTGCAGAAAGGGGGGTGGTGTTGGGGCATTCATTCATAAAAGTACAGACTGGCAAAGGGTCAAGCAGGAGTGCAAGGAACATTTCTGGCTAAAAGGGAAAGTGGCAGAGCAAATGACACTCCTTGGTTTCGTGTACTTGTGGACGGGAGCAAAGGCCAGATAGGAAAACCAGGCAATGGTAGAGTGTATATCAAAGGACATTCAAGATTCAGGAAGACAATGCGAGATAAATATACTAGGATATATTAATGCACAAAGAGAAGATATAGATGGGTATACCGACCCGACAGGCAAAATGATCATGGATATGAGTGAAAGGCTTGATTTGATCATTTGCAACAGTACCGGGAAGTGTGAAGGGCAAATAACAAGGGAGGTAGGAAGGCTGCAGCCGACGATATATTTATGCACTGATATCACATAGAATGTATGATAAGCTCAGGGGAGTGCACATATATGAAGGTGGCTCCAGAAGTCTGGGTAGTGATCACAAACGTATCAAGCTAAGTTTTGGAACAGCAGTGAAAGTGGGAAGGAGACAATATGTGCAACTACAAAAAAATTTTTATCTAGAAAAGCAAATTGAAATAGCCAGCAAACAAATTGAGAAAGTAATCACAGAGGATAATAGAACAGTGTGGACACACAGGAATCTAATTAGACTGTTTGAGCTAGAGCTTGCTAAGACGCATGACAAGTCAGCCCGGAAAAGAAGACACAAACCCAAAATTTGGTGGGATGAGGAAGTCAAGAGAGCCATAGCAAAACGTCAGGAAGCCTGTAGGGAACACAGACATGCTAAGCAGCGGGGTGAACCGACAGATGATGTTGAAAGAAAATGGGAAACCCTTCTCAGCTGTACCAGAGATGCATTCCTTCTGATCAATGAAAAGATTAGAAGAAAGGGAACTCAGTGGCTGGCAGAAGTACATAAAGAAGATAGAAAGGCAGCTGCGAAATTTTAGAACCACCTAAACTCCCTAAGAAATGAGACGAGCCTAGAGAAGACGTTTATAACTACAGCTAAAGGTGCTAGGCTAGAAGGGGACGAAGCTATTGAATATATGAGAACAAGGGTGACAGAAAAATTTCAACAAAGAAGTGCTTTATGCACCACAATAAACAAGGATGAATCAAGTGGCACAATGGCTCCATTTTCACAACGAGAGTGGGAAAGGGTTGAGAAAAGGGTTCCTCGTAGTACATCAACAGGCCCAGATGGCATTCCAATTAGGCTGATAAAGACATTAGGTCCGAAGTCTAAGCAGGCTTTAAAAGAGGCAGTGAGCAAAACAATAATCGATGGTGAAGTTCCCGATGAATGGAACCTTAGCAGGATGAGCATGATCTATAAAGGAAAGGGGGACAAAGCTGACATAAACAACTACCGTCCAATAACAGTGACATCAGTGGTCTACAGGCTCGTGATGCAGATTATAAAGGGAAGACTGCAAGCATGGATAGAGGATGAGGGGGTGCGAGGGGAACTGCAGAATGGGTTTCGCAAACACAGGAGGTTGGAAGACAATCTGTTCTCACTGACGCAGTGCATCGAAATTGCGGAAAAGGAACACAGGCCCCTGTTGCTAGCAGTTTTGGATATCAGGGGAGTGTACGATAGCGTGGTTCAAGAGAAATTGTGGGGAATACTGGACACACTAGGCGTGAAGATGAAGTTACTAATCTTTTAAAGGATATCTATAAAGGTAACAAGGTAGTTATAGAGTGGGAAAAACAGGTATCCAAGCCTGCAGAGGTAAAACGGGGGCTTAGGCAGGGGTGTCCCCTGTCACTCTTATTATTCATGATGTACCTACAAGGATTAGAGGCCAAATTAGAGGGCAGTGGACTGGGCTTCAACCTTTCTTTTGTCAAACAAGAAAACCTCATTGAACAGGCAATACCAGCATTGATGTACGCCGATGGTATAGTGCTAGTGGCCGACAACAAGGAATATTTGCAGAGATTGGTGGACATCTGCGGTAAGGAGGGAGATTGGTTAGATTTCAGATTCAGTAAGGAAAAATAAGCAGTCATGATTTTTAATGACAATGAAGGTAGTGAGCTTAGAATACAGGAGGTCACGCTAGAGATAACAGATAAATACAAATATCTGGGCGTATGGATAAGCAAAGGGGCCGAGTACCCAAGGGAACACGAATTATACGTGACGACTAAAGGTAACAGGAATGCAGCGGTAAAAAAACAGGGCATTGTGGAATTACAATAGGTGAGATGTTGTCAGAGGAATTGGGAAAGGGGTCATGGTTCCTGGTTTGACGTTCGGCAATGCGGTCTCGTGCATGAGATCAGAAGTTCAAGCAAGATTAGAAATTAAGCAACGTAGGTAGGCTTGCCTTAGGAGCTCACGGGAATCCACCAAATCAGGGAGTAGAAGGTGATATGGGATGGACATCATTTGAGGGAAGGGAGCTAGCAGCAAGATAAAGTTTGAAAAGCTATTGAGAGAAAGGGGGATGAGTGTTGGGCTAAGAAGGTATTTAGATACTTTACATGAAGAATGTTGATACAAAATGGAGGAAGCAAACCAGAAAATTGACTTGTAAATACTTAGAAAAATGCAGGGGTCAAATCAAAAAGAATTATTGGTTAAGAAGAATGTGAAGGAAGCTGAGACCAATATGTGGGGAATCGGCATGATTGAGATGTCCGAATCGGAGGTCTATCAAACTTTTAAGCAGGAAATTGCCAAGGGAAATATCCATGATAATACTCGAGATAGTTCTCTACTGTTTGAGGCCAGGAGGGGAGTATTGCGAACCAAGACATATCGGGTCAAATACGAAGGGGTCGACACGGTATGCAGTGCGTGTGGAGAGGAAGAAGAAACTGCCGAGCACTTGATAGTATTCTGTTAAGGGCTTCGCCCTATAGTTGCCCTGCCGCGGTGGTCTAGTGGCTAAGGTACTCGGCTGCTGACCCGCAGGGCGCGGGTTCGAATCCCAGCTGCGGCGGCTGCATTTCCGATGGAGGCGGAAATGTTGTAGGCCCGTGTTCTCAGGTTTGGGTGCACGTTAAAGAACCCCAGGTGGACTAAATTTCCGGAGCCCTCCACTACAGCGTCTCTCATAATCATGTAGTGGTTTTGGGACGTTAAACCCCACATATCGATCGATCCCCCTATAGTTCAGGATGCTGGCGCAGAGTTTTTCAAAGCACTTGGGTTTAGAAACAGGGAGGGCAAAATAGATTTTAAGTGGGTGGAATTAACTAGAAGGAAGTTATTTGATTGGTGGCTAAAGTCAAGGTACGAGTGAAAATTAAACCCTCCACTGCAAAGTACCAGTCCTCAAACTCACTCTTTAAAAGGAAAAAAATAAATCTAGTTTTTGGTTCATTGAGTATTACGGCTTGGTGGCACTAGCCACCGCCATATCTAAAGGGTACAGCCATATCCATCCATCCATCATGACGGTGGCAGACGGTACCAGCTAAGCGTTTTTCACCTGCGACTCATAGGGGCGCGTCAGTCGAGAGTTGTTTGAGACCTGCAACTGTACACCACTATTTCGGAGGCTATGCAAAATTTTGCGTTGTTGCACCGTTCGCCACAGGTGACGCTAGTGACTGACAACATTCTAAAATGAAGGAGGGAAAGGGTGTGGAAGCTTTTCTTTTCTTCTCATGTGACAGGCATCTAAATAGAGGAGGCGTTGGTCTAGCGCGCCGTGCTATTGCTATTCGGCATGAATACAACACGAGCAATCGTACCGTAGCCTACCAACGCCGTCGAACACGTGTTGCACTATTTCGGAGCTTTCTTTGAGCTCATCATGTATAACATGCTTGCCGCACATTTGAACCTGCATTTTACAGCTAAAAGGCCGCCTGTCATTTTATAGTTGGTTCTGGAAATCGCGAACCGGCAAACGTCTTTCAGCGTGTATACAATTATTGCGAAGTGCACCACATTGCATTGAAAAGACACAGTCGTTATAGTTAAAATTAACAAAGTTACATAGTATTTTCTGAACACACACGTGCGAACCGCGTTTTCAGTGCGTGTCGCACGATCCGGATCAACCGTGTACTTACTTTTTCACCAGGAAGGAACAAAGACGGCAGTGCATCGGATTTAAGGGGATGCCTCTTCACATCAACGCACAAGCACGGAATCGTGTTCGTAGTCTTCCAGCCTAAAGTGGCGACCGCATAAGCGTAAATCCCGCCACCGATCTGATACGGGCATTCCGATGTGCTGCAGCCACTAGGTGCGCCTGCTGTTTTTCCCAGGCGCACGGTGTCGTATCTTCACTTGTCGCCAATCAACCGACTTGCAGCCCACAACGTGGTGTCACAGTGTATAGGTGTTCCGTGGTGTGGCAACAACTGCGTGATGCCGGCTCGTTGCGCAGCTCACGTCAACATGGAGCGTGTGGGATCCAAGCAGACAACGTTCGCCGTGTGCCGGAAGTTGTTGTTTTTGTTGCTCACCTATTGATAGTGGCGCAAATCCCAATATGTGGAATTGGCCAAGAATCAAGTGGTTTTAAAAATTACTGTTCATATTTGGAATAACGGAGGTGTAACAGAAAGATTACCGATAGCCTAACAAAGTGTGGCGCTTAATGTAATGCATACGAATATTTACATAAACCAATTCATTCTTAGAATAGAGCAATAATCTGATTTTATACGTACATATTATGTGAACGTGTTAGGATAATGGAACTTGTTAATTAGTCAACCTATTAGTTTCAACAATATAGTCCCGGACGGCCACGCATACTGTCGCATAAGGGAAACTAGAAATAGACGCTGCAAAACAGAAAATGACAGGCGCAGATAAGTCCTTACCAATACCACGTAAAAGTAACTTTCAAAGCTTAGTTTGTGAACGGCGATCGTCTTCTTTTCGTTTGTAAAATTTTTTTATATCAATATAAATTATGAAGTGTTTTACAAATTGCAAACATTTGTTCCCTGATTATTATAAAAGAAATACCTGTGCTGCGTGTTCCGCAGTCAAGCAGATCAGCTGGAAACGATGACGCCAACAGGGCAGATCACGTCGCTTGGTGTGTGGGCGGTTGAAAATGCGTTTGGCCGAGTTGCAGAAATCTACAACGATCTCGGGTGATTCGCAGCTTTAAAGCTTTGTAATAAATTACACAGTTTACGCAGATAGCTCAAATCAATTTCTAAATTACCCTTGGGACTTGGCCTACCAGCCCAAAGTGTTAGTAAGAAATCGCCAAAACCATTTCAGGGTCCCTTTAAGCTGGCACCAGTCTGGAGAGTAAAGAAGATGACTTGTGCGCAAATCATTTAGACTGCATGGGCAAGATAGCTAACGAAACCAGCGAGAGTGCTAGAAAGCAAGAGGCGCGATCAGCAGGCTCAGAGAGGCCCGTTAAGAAAAAGCGTAGGCGGAAGAAGCGTCGTAAAGGCAGGAACGTGACAACGAGCATGCGCTTGAAGAAAGGCAGCAGGCACTCAACGGTAGTAATCCGAATGAGGCATTTGTCGTCGGCGCCGAAGTTGCTTCGTTTGTGTCCGAGCCACCGGATGAAAACGAAAAGAAAAGTGCGCTGGGCGATGATGCAAACAGAAGGATGGGGCATAGTAAGCAGAATGAGGTCTTTGTCATCCACGCCCAATTTGGCTTACGTGCGTCCGAGGTGCCACATGAAGAGAAAAAGAAGGGCGAGTTGGGCCGAAATGCAGACAGAAGGAAGCTGGCAGCCAACTTTCAGTAGTTCTATCCACTGCACGTTTGATGAGGCACGGAGGGCCAAGTTCACTGGCTTGCAAGTAGCGCAGTGGAGAAAACAATGCAGGTCGCCAGCGAGGAGATTAGCGGAGCTCGGAGGCGAAGCGAATGGGTTTTGCGATTATTCTCTCCTCCGTTCACCAAGAAAGGCCCACGGGGCTCGACCACCACGCGTTCGTTTAAAGAATTGACTATAAGCCAGAAGCATTTGAAATGTTAACTAGCGGGCTTGTATTTTTTTGTTTTGAAGTTTTGTTCGACTGTTTAAATGGTTTTGATTTTTGGAAAGCGCTACGAGCTAGCGTTTAGGTAACAAGTGCTAGGCTTTGTTTACTTCATAATTAAGCTTTGTATGCTTTGGTTTTAAAGGTTAGCACTGCGCGGTTGCGTAACGACACGCCTAGGAGCGTTTATCAAATAAGAGCGACATCAGGAACAAATTTTGAGTGAGCGAGCAGACGCAAGCATATTCCTTGTGAGTTTTTTCGTGCTTCATGCGAACGTTTTGTTTGTTAATTCAATCTTTTCTTCGCATGTGTCCGGTGTGGAAGTCAGTAAGATGGTAACCGAATGGCAGGATTAGTAGTTCATCCACGCAGAGCACTATAACGTGTGTTTGCGGACGTGTAGTGTATGTGTTCCTGATGCAGGTGCAGCAGGACAGTTATTTTTTCGTCTTCTCGAAGGGAATTGACGACTAGCTTTGATGGCACTGACTTTTGGGGACCAAAGGATAACGTGAAACCAAGGACTTTGTTTATGAGAACGAGGCCTGGTTAACTTACAGCACATTACTGACTCTGGCACACAAGTATTCCATGGAGAGCGTATTTATTGGGAGTTTATTTTCTTAAAAGCAGTTAAGAAGAGGATTATTCTTGAATCGGGATTTGGGAGCTTCTGCAAAAGCTCGGTGAAACGTTTGATGGCTGCTTTGTGCTTTAGTTTTACTGTTTAAGAAATGTTCTTTCGACATCATTTTTCGGACTCGATGTGTCTGAAGTGCGAGCAGGGAGATTGCCGTATTGCGTCATCAGCAGTGGCCTGGATGACGCCACCAAACAACAATGCTTCGGGCAACCTGTACGGTTGGTCGCCCTCAGGTCGCGAGTTTCTCGCCATGCTGAAATGAAACACCCGACGCCATGGTGGTTTCATGAGTCGATTGGTTCACTCAGATTCATATCGAGCCATGAGTGTGCGTCTGAATGAGTCCGCGTGAGTAATATTTTGGTAAGTTTGACTCTGAGTGAGTGCGGCTGAAGAAAATTTTTGTGAGTGTCAACCCGGGTGAAGGAAATTTTGTTGAGCCAGAGTTCGAATGAGTGCTAAGCTTCACAGTTTTATCAGACTGTGAGTGAGCTTCATCTCATTATCTGTGAGTGAGCTTCACAGTTTCTATCAGACTATGTTGAGGTAGCTGACTAATCACAGAAGACGAACCCAACGGTGCGCAATCTGGCTGTAGCTCACTCAGCCGAGTTTAATACAATGCATTACAGACTTGCACAATCAACCACTTACCTGCTAATGCTAAACAAGCCTCACTAAGCCGCATTTTATGACATTTTAGTGTGTACACTTAATTTGGTTGTTTGCAGACAGCTTTTGTTTCACTTTTTTATACTGTCTTACCTGTATTTTTTTCACTGTAAACTCCTTCCAATGACGCTACGAAACTACCTTGAAAATGATGTCGAAATCGAAACTTGTGCGATTTCGATTTTGACTCACTATCATCATCATCATAACATAGTAGCAAGAAACATGATAATTTCGCGTGTTCTCGATCCTCATTCTCGGTCAAAGGCGTCCAGTTAGCGAGGCCTAGTCAAGTGTGAGGAGTCATTCAAGTGTGACCGATAACGACAACCTCTAGTGAACAAAGCACAGTATCTCCACGCAACAGCTAAGCATCATCAGTGAGTTCAGTTGATTCGGATCTTCCCACAAAAATAACGTCCACAATAGAGACATCTGAGCGCGAAAGTGCATAATCGGCGATTTGTGGGCTAAGTGGACGCTGTTCATACAGCTATTTTAGTTTTATTTTGACGTTACAAGTCAAGAAACTGCATTTATGAAATGGACGGTGATCCTCTGACTTTCCGTAGCCTGCGTACCTGTTGCCCTTATCTACTATAGTTTAGACTTCGGTCCTCCAACTGAGGTGACTACGCAACCAGAAATGAACCTTTCTATTGTGACGAACATGCTTCATGCATCCTATACGCCAACATGCAAAAAAGCGTATACCTGCTACACTCTCACTGCTTAAAGCAGCAAACTAAATAACGTTTCGGCTCTTCCCCCACTGCATCAATCCAAAAAGTACATGAATGTAACAATTAGCAGCAGCGCGAAGAGATGATCAGACAACAGACCTCCCCAGGTATGAATCACCATTTGTGCAAACTAGAAACAATAGTACACAATTGTCATAAACAGAGCTAAGCAGTGACAGCTCACACACAACTTCCAGCTCAAATCAGCCTCAGTCTAATTGAGAAGTTACAGTGTGGTAAATGCAGCTAAACTTTCATTCAAGGAAGCATTGTAAGTTGTTCACGAGCAGCACTTATACATTTTGGGGCCACAGATACATTTTGGGGCCTTCTCTTTCTGTTCCACGCTGGAACAGAAAAGGAAGCCTGCCTAACTGCTGACAGGATACTATACCTTCTTTTTCGACAACAAACATGCTGCTTAAAAACCTACCCTGCACTAGCAGACTTAGTAAAAAATAGAATGAATAAGCAACTACTAGAGAGAGAAAGCTTGGGAGCTGCCTTTATTGAAAAAAGGAGTTTCTTTAGAACTGGAACCAGTCACGCATCGAGTGCCATAGGAAAAAAGGTGTTGTTGTTGGACCAGTAATGGCCAGATCTTGCAGCATTGAAGTGCACAGTGGCATGCTAAGGAGAAAGCAGCACACCTGTGACATGTGCCTCACTCGCTTGTGTAGTGACCAACGAGAAAAACACTGCAGTTGACAAAATGCATCAGTCGTCCAGACAGCTGCATAAATGTGGTGATACTGCTACATCCACTACATAAAAAGCTGCGTGAATTCATGTGAAGAAAAATGGCCACTCATTAGCAGCTTTCCCTCAGTTGTGTATCTTCTCACCCGACCTACTTAAGAAAGAGAATTAAACTCGGTAGGCGCATTTGTTCAATCTTACATAAGCCTTACAGTCAAAAAGAAGCTGAAGCCAGGCCTTGGACAAAAGGCAAACGACTGCAGTGGTCTGGTGTTATTTGTGTTCTGCATAGTGTGTTATGCAGTTTTGGCATCTACTTGATGGCGTCTCTCAGATTTGATGTGGGTGATATTGTGTGCAGATTACTGTGTCCTTTCACGATACTGTAGTTTGGGGTTTAGGCTTTCTTACCAACAACACAGTGTGTTCAGAAGGCCTGATTTCTTCACGTTGGTGTCTCCTGTGTGTGTTGTGAGTGATCGTCCTTGTGTATCAGTGTGGCCTTTCATCAGGGTAAAAATTGATGTTTATATATGCTTGCAGACAGTGCGTTCTACAGGCCTGGTGTTTGCGCTGTGTGCCGTGAATGACAGCTTTGGTAGCAACAGATTAACACACTTTTTACGATTGTTTTATTTTTGTTGATGTTTAGTGACACACAGTTCTAAGGAAGTCATGAAATGCTTTCTTGGCCATGCGAGTTCCCAAGAAAGGTGCAAGTGCCGAGAGCCTGAAATAGCTGCTCTATCGCATTTTCATTAGTCACAGATGCTATCAGATACATGAGCACTACAAAAAGTTCTCAAGGCAATTTTGAACCAGAATGAGCACCCTTTTTATCAGAAAGCTGATAATGTCTACTTATTTATTGTAAGTTCGACCGTCCTTTAAAAATTACTGCGATCAACCCGCCTTGTCGAAAGTTTGTGAAATTCTTGACTATGTGTGTGTTTTCGCTTCCTCCCACCCTCTTTTACTCTCTTATTCAGTTTTCCCTATTTTTCTGTCTCTCATTCTCCTTCCCCAGTGCAGGGTAGCAAACCAGATGATTGCTTTCCGGTGAACCTCTCTGTCTTTCTTCATACCATATCTCTCCCTCTTTCGACAGTGATTTTATTTCATTTATTTCAGTCACAGATTTTTCTGTGCACATCTTTTGCTCAAATCATTGCATTGTCTTTTATATTCCAAGAATAAGGACTCTGTGAAACAGCAGTTTTGCTAATGCCATGGTTCATGTTGGTTCCCCTTCCAATTCTTGCCAGTCGTAGTGTTGCTTGTGGCTTTTGCCTTGTATTATGCAAGCATGTAGGTCCCATTTTAGTAGATGTGTTTCTGGTGTGTTTAATTTGAAAGCACTCTTTAAAACATTATTGTGGTGAGGCATCATAATTCGGACACAGTTTGATGTAACAACTGCTTGCTCACTTCAAAATGTAATGGTTTTCATGCTATTTTTACAGCCACACAGTAATAAATAAAATATACAGGTAATTTTTATTGTTCAGGTCGGCATGCATACATGTTGAGACGAAGGCAGCCTACAGCAGGCTTTTTGTAGCCTGGAAACTTGTGGTCTGAACCCTTTAACGGGGTCCTAAAAGGCTTGCTCTTGCACATCTCTTTCTCACATATGAATTTACTGTGTTTAGTGCATCTAGCTACAGCCTTAGCAGAGCAACGCAATGTTCTCAACCATGTGATTGTGTTTTTGTGCTTCTTTATTTTTTGCCAATGCTGACACTGTGTAAAAAAATGTATGATGTGGAGCTATAGAGGCCAAATCAGGTGACTCATAATGTTTCTCGCATCCTGTACTACGGCCATTGCGTATTACCAAACAAATAGATAAATAAGAACACAAGGTGCAGCTATATAAAGAAATCAGATTCATAAAAGGATTAGAGTATGAAGTACATAGGCTGAACTGTTGTCTGTATTGTTCATGCTTCTTCTATTACTCAACCACACTAACTAGCCGCTGTCAGCCATTATTCAAATCAGTACAGGAATGTGGAAAAGTTCACATGTGTTATCGGATATTTCAGCGATTATGTTCTCCATGTTTTCTCTACGTTCGCTAATAAACATGAGCTTGATATCTATGCATAATGTTAATGCAAAGTGAATATTTGGTTGTTGTTGCCACATCGAAACCATCACGTAAGGACAACGTGATAATTTGAATGTTGTCGCTTTATTAAAACCATCAGGTTAGAAAAACGTGATTATTTGAACTTTGCTGCAACTATAAAAACACTGTGTTATCGCAACGTAAGACTATAAACGTTGGTGGAATGTTATATTTCACTGTGTAACGTTGCCTCACATTCGTTACACTCAAACTAGGTTACTCAATGTTCTGCGTTACTTGGGGTCAGTCTCAAAGCTCGTATTTAAGTAAGCGGAAAAACTGTGTATAAGAGTAATTACATCGCACATATAATCTTTTCATTACGATAGTGAAAGCTACGTTTCTGTTCACGACAACCAAATGTATGATATGCATGCCGTTTGCACCACTCAGCGGCTAAACAGTCAAGTCAGGCCCAATGTTATGAAAAGTCAACATGACCGCTTGCTTTTGCAGTTGCTCAGTAGGCTTAGAGTACACATCGCGGCATATCATACATGATTGGTTCTGCAATACACTGAATCCTGTGGGAGCTTTGCTGGGCCCAGCAAGAAATGACGCCATAGGGAAAAGTAAAGAACATAACTGCTTGGTTCCGCTGTAGCTCAAAACAAACAAAAAACATGGCCGCATGGAGAGGCACGCAAACAAGCGCAGATAGATAGTTAGTGCCCACACCTCTACAACATTTTTATTGTCCAATGTCTTGCAATAAGTGCTTCCTGTCTATCATCACACATGATCAAATGAAAAGTGTGTGCTTTGCTCTTAATATACAGGTACGTAGCTTTTGTTTTACGCCACTCAAAATGAATGTTGGTTTGCTGCTCTTTATGGTAATGAATTTATGCAGTATAAAAACATCTTACACTTTGAACTTTGTCAGACCTGCCTTTTTTTTTCTTTTCTGAGCAGCCATTTTATGTAAAGATAGCAGTAACAGAAACGTGATAGTTTGAGCTTTGGAACAATAAATAATGGTAGTTGGGTTATTCCACACCAAACATTCCATCGATTTTGGCGACTATCTTTAACGTACTTGAAAAAATGTGCTAATTTACTCTATTGAAAACAGCAAATTGCTAAAATATATCAGATAGAACAAAATTTTCGGTCACCTGCGTGCCTTCTGGACACCACAAGATGTCGTCTCGGTATTGTTTGTGAAAAAAAAGTATTTTAAAAGTACCTCTTCTTCACTAAATTTGGTCTAGGTAATAAGTAAAGGTGCTTGTGTATAGTGCCTAAAGCTCAGTAATATTAACGCAATATTTTTCATCACATCGAAAGCAAAAAAGCATTGCTCTTTATTTTTGTTTTTTTTATTTATTTACAGAATACTGTCAATCCCCATTGGAATTATTACAGGAGTGAGCATCACTGTCACAACTATTGACATTTGAAACAAAAGAAAGTTCAGAATAATACAGAACACATATAATCACTGAACACAACAGCACAGCATAGAACAATCATACATAGTTATTTGTACCATAACCAAGTACAAAGTACTCCAATGGTACACCGACAAAGACGTAACTACAACCTAGCAATAGTGCAAAAACATCGGCAACAGTCCTATAAGCACATATGATTATGAAGATGCGATGGAGCAGTTTTTGGTGCATAAGTAATTTTAAGAGTATGATAGAACTTTGTGTGGTCTTGTTCTGACCCAAGATCTTCTGGCAAATCATTCGACAAACGAATAGTTCGTGGAAGAGCCGACTGGTTGAAAGCGTTAGTATTGCCGTACGTGCATAATAAGCTAAAGGTGATATGTAGTGTGCTCGAGGTTCGATGTGCTAGATTAAGGTGAACAGATGACATCATGCTGGTGTGGATGAGTTAGTCAAATAGTGATAAAAGTGAGATGTCGCGGCAAATTTTCAGTGGCTCAAGTGCAAGGCTATTTTTAATCTGTGTTACGCTGGACGGGTAGCTGTGATTGCGCGCTATGAATCGACTAGCTCTGTTCTGTATACATTCTAACTTATCTATGAGGTATTGTTGATATGGTGACCAAAGGGAGGATGTGAACTCCAGTTGAGGACGGATTAGAGCAAGATAAGTCAGTTTGCGTACATCGGAGGGAGCACTGTATAGGTTTCGGCGCAGAAAACCTAATGATGTTGATGTTTTGGCACAGATAGAAGTGATATGCGTGGACCACGAAGTTAAGTTAATGTCTAGGTATTTGTAATGATCAGTGCGTTCTACAATGCTATTATCAATTATGTATTGTCTAATAAAGGCATCACGTTTGTGACTAAATGTGATTAGTTTGCATTTGGAAACATTAAGTGTCATCTGCGATGTTTTGCACCACTCATTATTATGCTCGAGGTCTTTTTGAAGAGTTAGATGATCACTATTGTTGCAGATTGAACAATAGATAATGCTGTCATCGGAAAATATACGCATACATGAGGATACGTTGTCAGGCAGGTCATTAATTTAGATGAGGAAAAGTAAGGGACCAGAAACACTGCCCTGTGCTACACCAGAGAAAACGTAACAAACTGATGAAGAGTGATTGTTGGCGATAGTTAATAGTTTTTTATTTATTTACAGTACCTTACGGTCATGGCAAGTCATGTCATTACATTATTTATCTTTTAAGGAAGAAAATAATTTTCGAAGGTTCCCAATAATGGCTGTTTTCCCATTTGATATATGACGGTTTCTGTCTCAAAGCTTTCCATGGCCGTCAACAGGACACTTGAAAAAATATTTTCTTCGTTGGAACGAAAATTGTAATGATAAAACTTGCCATATATGGCAAGCTTTATATAACGAGAACTGTTTATTTGCTTTCAACTCATGCATAAAACTAATTACTATTTGGAAGACGACATAGTGCAAAGTGCATCTTAATGTGGACAAAAATTATGTTACAGTAAGATTTGCGATTTGGACCTAAAAATATTTTCTTGGCAAAATATACCTTCTGGGGAGTACGTATTTATTGCTGAAATATTCACACAAATTGTAGTATATTCATAGAAAAAATGCAGAAATAAACAGCTTAGCTGAAGTTTTCAAAGCCTCTGTGACCTATAAAATTCAATAATATTACTCGGCTTCAATTACATTAAAGAAGCACCTTTACTTAATATGTAAAATAAATATGATATGGCAAGGAAGAGCGTTACTTTTAAAATTTTCTCACAAACAACACCCACAGTACATTCTGCGAAGTTCTGAAGGCACCGACATGGCCAAACTTTCTTTCTACAAAATAGTTTAGCGATTCACTGTGTTCAATAGAGTAAAATAGCACTATTTTTTCAAAACTATATATTTGAGATGGTCGCCAGGGAATATGGTTTCGATTATTGGTGTGCAAGGGCCCAGTGAGCAAAACAACAAATGTTTCAACGCACTTTGATTTTCTGGTGATTTTTAAAGCATTTCATTGTAAGCAGCAATTGATTATACCCTTGTCTGCCCGCTTTGGCCTAGAATCAAACCAGAAGCAACCAAAGTAGTCTTAACAGTCATCCAGTTTCGCTGTTCCAAGGATTATGCAGCCTAGTCTAGTGCAAGCTTCACAATTTTTTTATTAACATTTAACCTAGAGGTTTCTGAAGCACAGGGAATTTTCAGCTAAATCGTTTCACACAAGGCACTTAGATAAATGCGGCAAGTGGAGCTAAAGATACCATCACAAACGCATTGCAAGTAGTAACAAAGAAGTCTGCTTTCTTTTTTGGAGTGCTTTGCTTGAATGGTGCGCTTTTTGTAGTAAAGTTAATTAGTCTAGCGGACATAGGCCTTAAAAACTAGCATTAGCCTTGTTGAGCCCGATTCTTAGGTTGTAATCATGGCAGCCCAATTAAAAATTGTAACTTCAAACTTTATTGTCCCTTGAAATATTTATCTTGCATAAATTGAACTTGACTTGAACATAAATTGAATGATATTTCAGAGTCTTTGTCAATTATGCAATAAAAAGGTGATGTCGTGATAGGTCACTTTTATAAAGTCGTTCAAAATTTCCACACCTTTCACATTTTAATTAGAGCAGTTCTTTTCAATATCGGTATTTAAAATGCGATGAGTACACTCTATGTACTAAAGTCTAAGCACTTCCAGATAGCACATGCACCTAACTTTTCTGTTGGCAGCTCGTTTCTGTTACTCTTGCTCCCTTATTTTTGTGTGAGTGGGCAATAGTCAACTGGCTTACACAATTTTGTAACGGCAGCTGCACGATCCTGCTTGCTTTCATTGTGATTTTAGCCTTCATAAGTTGCATAGCTTCAGGTCATGAAATTGTTCAAGATTCCATTATTGCACCGCAAGCTGTATAGTTGAAAGACAGCAAATGCACATGTACACACTGTTAAATGTACATTGGCAGCTGTTACTGGCAGTTCCTAAAGGTTTCGTGTGCGGGAAGCATTTAATTATTCGTCTTATATGGACATTTCTCTGGATTATCTCTACACTCTAAGGTAAAATTACTCAAAAAAAGAGTAACGGAGCCCAACAGACCGGCGCGATAAACGGATAGACCATTGAGGAACAACCACAGAGGGAAGCGTGCCGCTCGCAAACCACTTGGACTCCAAACACGCTCCAAATGGATGATTCGCCCGCGTGTTGCAGGCAATGCGCAAAGCGTTGCCAAGGTGACTAGCCACCCTCCTTTTCTCCTGGCTCAGTCTTTCTCGTATTTTGCTGGCGACGGTTCCCGTTGCGCCGCGCTTGGAGTGCTCGACCACGCGTTCTAGGAATTACGACATTGTGCTTGTGTACGCTTGGATGAGCGTGGGCTGCTGCTTTTTTGTTTTGCTGCACCCATGAAGTATAGCACAAGTCTCGACACGTCACCACGCCGCGCTCAATATTTCTGGCTTCAAGATAGTCACGACCAACACACGACAGAAACAGTTGGGAATGCCAACATGGCGGCCGAGAAGACAGGAAGCCTATGGGATATATACTTCAGTCCGAATTAGGGCAGATATCAGCGGTGGATTTTCTCCCAAGTAGGTTATTCTTTATTTTACTCTACTTGTCTCGTGTGCGATACGGATCGCGCTGGCCAGCAACGGGCTCGGTCGTTTTGTATATCGCACGCACGAAATGCACCGCAAAGGTCAGCTTTGGCGTCTGCAGATAGCCTGCGCTTTGCGACCACCTGGAAATTGGCCGCCATTGCCGTTGGCCTCCCGTACGCTCGCTCATCGAGTGCTGGCCTGTCTTCGCCGCCGCGATGAGCTCCGGGCTGACGATATTGGGCTGAGACCTCGTCCCTGTGTTGGGAGTCCTCGAAACACGTTGCGGGTTCTCGTAACGAGCTTTGTTGTAGTATGTCGCGTGCTGTAAGTGCACCAGCACGGGCTGGCAAGGCTTTCACTAGCATCAAAACTTAGTGAAAATTGGTCGTCATTACACTTGGCTTTCCCGTCAGTCGGTCGCAAGCAGCTTGGCACCGTCCATTGGCTGCGGTGGCAGAGTCGCGTTTGTACACTGCACTCACTCAACTTTGTGGAAAAAGGCCGCATTACCGTCGATTTCTTCGGCGCTAGCTCCAAACCAGCTCAGCGCTGTTTGTGGCGGCGGCCAAGCGTACGCTCGTTTTCCTGTTCGAAGTTCGCTGGCGGCAGACTCTCCGCGTGCAGCGCCGTGTTCCGTCCCGCGTTCGCTTGCTCGAGCTGAACGACGTCGCTCGCTTAGGACTCGCCGATTTGTTAGCGGCACGGTAATTCAAGGAGTTGTGGCTGTGGCCGCCGCTTCTATAGCTGTTGCACTACGGAGATCGAAATGAGTCTGACGACGTGTGACATCACGGTGAAATTATTAGCATGTCTTGTCGCACGTATGTTTTCATTTCACCTTGCGCGTATGTCTCATATGCATTTGTATTCATCCTCTGTCACGTGTGACTCACTATTTTCCATAATTATTGTGCCGCCACGGGCACACACCGTGCTGAAGACCATGTGCGCTGGCGTCTGCGATGCCTGTCAGTCATCTTTTTCGTCAGAGCAGCTTCAGAAGGACTGAGCGAGATATGAAGGTAAATTTATTTGTGTGTCATTATTTCCAATCATGTTTTTTTATTGTTACGGATAAGACGCGACGCCGTATCGACGCAGCTGTGCATGAGATGTACTTAAAGCCAGCAGTAATGGCGTTACCGGTTCACCAGCGATTCAGCGGAGACCATCATTCGTCCTTTTCGTCAGGCACACACGTGCATCGTCTCTCAATATGTCAACATGCATGTAGCATAATCCCCAGTGGCAGAAGCACCCTCTCGGCGCGTCTAGATGTCAACGTCAGCGGGAGAGTAGTATGGTTTCAACCGTGCCACATGTACAATATTGGTGGCCTGTGAGGCACTTGAAGGCGATGGGGCAGCAGGGGCAGTTTCGTATGTCCCAGAAGTGATTTCGCGAAGAACTTGATATGGACCTGTGTAGCGGGAAAGAAGTTTTTCCGACAAGCCGACTTGGCGGGTTGAGGGCCACAGCAGAACCAATAAACCGGGTAAGAAGTGCACGTCGCGGTGCCGTTGATCGCACAAACGCCGCTGGTTCTCTTGAGAGGCCAGGAAGCGAGTGCGGGCGATTTCGCGTGCATGGGCAGCCCAAGTGAAAGCGTCAAGGACATATTCGCTGCTCGGTGTCGCGGTAGATGGAATGACTGTATCTAGGGGTAATGTAGGTTCTCGGCCGAGCAACAACAAAAAATGGGGAGTAAACGTCAGTGCCATAGCGAGAAGAATTGTAGGGAAATGGGACGTACGGCAACGCGAGATCCCAGCCGGTATGGTTGGTAGAAACATACTTACCGAGCATGTCTGTAAAAGTCCGATTTAGACACTTGGTGAGCCAATTGGTTTTCGGGTGCTATGATGTAGTCAGCTTGTGTCTCGTTTGACAGGACTGCAAGATGTCAGCTATCCCCTTCGGCAAAAAGGTGCGGCCGCGGTCTGTAAGTAGCGGCAGTGGGGCTCCGTGTTGTAAAATCACGTCCTTGAGAAGGAAGTCGGCGACATCTGTGGCGCAGCTTGTTGGAAGAGCTCATGTGATGGCATATCGCGTGGCGTAGTCAGTGTCCATGGCTATCCACTTGTTACTCAAGGAAGACAAGGGGAAACGACCAAAGCCAACGCGGAAGAACGGTTTTGACGGAATGTCCAGTGGTTGAAGGCATCCGGCAGGAAGTGTCGATGGTGTTTTGCGGCGCTGGCATTTCTCACAAGCCGCGACGTATCTTCTGACTGAGCGTGCAAGCTCTGGCCAAAAGAAGCGTTGGCGTATTCGGTCGTAAGTGCGTGACACATCAAGGTGATGATGATGCTTTATGTTTTCTGGCGCAAGGGCCATTTCATGGCCAAAGAGAGTAGGTTCATGTTACAAGAGATATGGACAATGGTTGTGATAAGCGGCTGTATATGGGCCATAAAATACCTCGCTCTTAGGCGGGTAAACACAGAAGTAATAAAAACATGACCATGCCGTGAAAAGTGTGCGGTGTTAATGCATTGCAAAAGTTTGTGAAAATAAAAACGATGATTGACATCTATGGCATTAGCACAAGTGCCTACATCATTCACACCCTTGCGTCCAAGGGCCGTGAGGCAAGTGCTTTGTTGAATGTAGCCACTCCAGCGGAGACCTCTCGGCAGAGGTCGTGCTATACGGAACTCCCGGGTATATAATATGAAAAGTATGAACCTCTCTTGAAAAAGCTAACAATGATTTATGTGTAAAAAGTGGTTACCTACCGACAAACATTGCAGGGTGAAGGGGTATCTACTGTCGGTAGGGTAATGGAAAGTGTTGTCTTCATAGCATGTCTAACTCCTTACACTGGATCAGAATGTGAAGTACGGTAAGCACTTCTCCACATCTTTCACGCAAAGGTGGATCGCCACAAGACAGAAGAAATGAATGCGTAGTGTATGTATGTCCTGTTCTTAACCTTGTGAGTATTACTTCTGTGTGCCGTGATTTTGATACTGGCGGCCAGTGACCACGTTGCGGCTTGATGATATGCAATTTATTACCTGTGTGTGTGTGTTCCATGTGCTCTGTCAGTAATCCCTAAGCTTTCGTTTTAGAAAGCTTTTAAGTCGAGTGCAGGAACTGGTATCGATGTATTGCCACCCGTTTTGTTGGCAGATTCAACTAGCTGGTCCACCAGAACGTTGCCTGGTATTTCGCGGTGTTCAGGCACCCAGCAGACTACAACATGCTGCTTAGATGAGTACACTGTGCATAGGAGTGCATAAAGCGAGACAAGAAAAGAGTTTTTGTGCTTTTTAGGTGTTTTCAGTGCTTTTACTACGCTTACGGATTCTGTATATATTCTTGCCTTCTGTTGTTTTATTTGCTTAATGTGTTTAACGGCCGCAAGTCTGGCATAAGCTTCGCCTGTGAAACTGCTTGTGTCAGAGCGCAAAACGACGGCTTCCGAAAAGGATGGGCCGACGGCTGCGTACGAGACAGAAGTGTCAGACTTCGAAGCATCCATAAAGAACTCAGGACATATGTGTTTATGTTGTAGTTCAAGGAAGTATCTGGATATGTGTAATTCGTGCATGCTTTGTTTTTTCCCTCCATGAAAGATACGCCGCAGTCTATTGCCTGCCACTGCCACGGTGGCAGGCATACTACGGGAGCCATTAAGCGTTGTTCGAGTGGCACACCAGTTTCCTTCGCTAAGCCCCTCACACGGAGTGCTAGGGCTGTCTCATAGAAGGCCGTTTTTCAAACACAGCAAGGCTTGACATGTCACTGATTGTGGAATGTGATGGGTGACCCTTGTCTGCGTTTACATTAAGATAATATTTGAAAGACATGTAACACCTCTGTAAGTAGAGCGACCATTCGTTCGATTCCACGTACAGGCTCTCTACGTCGCTAGTGCGAGAAGCACCCGTAGAGAGGCGGATGCCCAGATGATGAACCGGATCAAGCATTTTAAGGGCAGTAGGTGTCGCACACTGATATGATATTGCCCCATAGACTAGGCGGGTACGTACGAGGCTTTTATACAGATTCATTAAACACTTCTTGTCGCTTGCCCACGTAGTGCGAAAAAACACTTTCCGAACGTTCATAGCTTTTATGAACTTGTTTTTTAAATACTTGAGATGTTGTATAAAGGTTATCTTGGTGTCCATCATTAGGCCTAAAAATTTGTGTTCGGTATTATTGGAAAGACGTTGCCCTTGCAGTTTCATATCGTGTTAGGGACGAATTTCTCTCTTTCTTAGGAACAAGACACTCGTGCTTTTCTGTCAATTCAGCCGAAACCCATTTTCTTCAGCCCAGTTGGAGACTTTTTTCAAACGAAGCTGAACCTGGCGCTCACACAAGGCAAGATTGAAAGATCTAAAGCTAAGCTGGACGTCATCGACATATATAAAATAAAACATATTTTGAGAGATGGACAATTGCAAAGTACTCATTTTGATGGGAAAAAGTGTGCAACTAAGTACACCACCTTGCGGCACGCGTGTTTCTTGAACAAATGTTTGCGAGAGTACGCTGCCTACTCGAACTCGGAATGTCCGGTTTGACAAGTAGCTTTCGATTATAGTAAACATTTTGCCACGCACGCCAAGGTGAGACAAATCTCTAAGTATTCCAAAACGCCATGTTGTATCAAATGCCTTTTCGATATCAAGGAACACAGAAAGGAAGAATTACTTATGATTGAAATCATTTCTGATCTGTGCCTCGATGCAAACAAGTTGGTCGGTGGTGAATCTACTCTCTCGAAACCTGCATTGAAATTGGTCGAGCAAATTGTTTGTTTCAAGAAAATGCACAAGTCGGCAGTTGATGATTTTTTCGAAAAGTTTGCACAGGCAGCTTGTAAGCGCAATAGGCCTGTAACTCGAAACTAAAGAAAGGTCCTTGCCCTGTTTAAAAATGGGAATAACAATCGCCTCTTTCCAGGAAGTACGGATAGTGCCAGAGAACCAAATAGCATTGTACAAACAAAGGAAGGTTTTTGAGTTTCGATTGGTAGCTTTTTTTATCATTTCGTAAACCACATGGTCAGAACCTAGAGCGGAATCACTGCAGGAGTTCAGTGATATTTGGAGCTCAGCTAAGCTGAAAGCTTGATTGTACGCCTCGTATCTCGTACATCTGTGTTCGAGTTTTTGCTTTTCTATTCTTGTTCTGTATTTTTAGAATGAGTCAGTATAGTGCGAGGAGCTGGACAACCGCTCGATGCGTGCACCGAGAAAGTTTGCCTGATTTTCCAAGGTGTCACTGTGTGTTTACCAGTGGGAGCGTGTGTCCTTGTCTTCCTGCTACCCTACCAACCATGTTCCGGAGTTTAGCCTCCTGTGTGTATGAATTGATCCCTGACAAAAACTCCTGCCAGCTTTCTCTTCTGGCCTGCCGACGTGTTCTCCAGCCTTGAGACTTTATTTTCCTAAAGCTGTCAATATTTTTGGCTGTCGGTGGGTTCCGAAGCAACCTCAATGCTTTGTCTTGCTGCTTGCGCACATTTTGGCACTCAGAGTTCCGCCATGGCACACGTCATTTTGCAGGGTGTCCATTTGTTTGTGGGATGCATTTTCTTTCTGTATCAATCAAGAACGAAGTGAAGTAGTTGACAGCAGCATCAATGCTTAATGTACATATCTCGCGCCAACTTAAATGAGTGATAGTATAAAACTGTTTCCAATCGGCTTTGCTTAATAGCCATTTGGAAACCTGTGGCGGGCATTCAGTTGATGTAGGTGTGCTTAAAACTACAGGAAGGTGGTCACTTCCGTAGAGATTAGTGATGACTTTCCAGTGAAGTAGAGATACAAGCGATGAAGATACCATGCTTAGGTCTATTCAGGAATAAATATTGTTAGCGAGGTTATAATAGGTTGGTTCTTTTCGATTCAGAAGACACGCACTGGAAGAGAGAAGAAACTTTTCAATCAGTCGACCTTGGGGGTCTCAATGAGAGTCGCCCCATAGCGTGCTATGCGCATTCAAGTCTCCAAGGAGAACAAAAGGTTCCGGGAGTTCATCGATTAAGGATTAGAATTCATGTTTTTGTAGGTGATAGCTTGGAGGTACGTAAAAAGTGCAAACTGTTAGGAGTTTGTCGAAAAGCACAGCTCGAACAGCCACTGCCTCAAGAGATGTTTGGAGTTGAAAGTGTGTGCATGCAATCCCTTGATTCACTATAATGGCAACACCTCCGGATGATGTCATGGCATTATCACGGTCCTTTCGAAAAATAACGTATTTACGAAGAAAGTTGGTGTGTTTTGAATTCAGGTGTTTTCTTGTACACACAGCAATTTAGGTGAGTGTTCGTATAAAATTTCTTGGATATCGTCAAGGTTTCTGATAAGGCCCCTGACGTTCCATTGTATAATTGGAGAGTTCAATATGAATGTAAAGTAGTGCTGTGCGTACGAAAAGCGAGTGGCTGCTTAGCCGGGAAGTGTGAATTCAAGTAACAGGGCCATCACCAGGCCCCGTTATTTGCTTTTTTTGTTTTCTTGACGCGCTCTAAGGAGCCACGCCGCTCTTTCGGTACCAAGAGTACCGACGTGTGGATGCCCGCACGTGCGAGCTGGTTGTTCGAGAAGAGATTGTGGGCTTCACCTAATGAGGTGAGGCCTTGAGACCTGAGGACCCTTGGGTATCCTGTCTCTGTTCGGAAGTTGGCGGTGTAGTCTGGACTACAGCCGCTTTAGGGGCAGGTGCCACAACCACCGGCTCACTATGCGCGAGCCGAAGGAGTGACGGGGGCTGGTGCGGCGGTGCCCCCTGACGCGCCGCATCAGCATACGTTGGGCCGTAAAATGGCGACTCTTTTTCTAGCTTCCTTAAAGAAAATGTTTATTTCACTTTCACCGTTATTGTCTCCTTTTCTTTCTTCCAGTATGGACAGGAACGTGAATATGCAGCATAGTTTCCGTCACAGTTTACACAGTGTGGCTGCTATTTGCAGTTCTCAGACACGTGGCCCATCGCTCCACATTGTGCACAGGTCTGGCGACCACGACAGCTTTTAGAGCCATGGCCATACCTCTCACATTGGAAGCAACGACAGGGGTTTGGTATGTATGGCCTGATTGAAGTTTTCGTGTACTCTGTTTGAATGGTTTGTAACAATTTACTGGAAGCAAAAGTGAGTATCAGGTATTTCGTTGGTGTTTCCTTTTTGTCTCTTCTGATGATAATTCTCTGTACATTAGTCCCATTTTGGCTCTTCCACCCCTCCAAATGTTTAGTCTCGGTCAAGTCAAGTAAGTCCATGTCAGATACCACTCCGCGAGTTGTGTTCAATGATCTATGTGGTGGTATAGTTATTGGTATGCCACTGAAATCTGAGAGACGGTCTAGCTTTTCAAATTGTTCTTTGTCACGGATTTCGAGGAGAAGGTCTCCGCTAGCCATTTTGGTTACCTTGTATCCTGTGCCAAGAGTTTTGGTAAGACATCCAGCAACTACGAAAGGAGATATGGTCCTGGCTTGCTTTCCAGTTTTTTTCACAGTGGATAACAAGAAAGTAAGGAAAAGTTTCTATTGGCCTGTTGAAAAAGTTGATGTAATCGGTGCGTACCCGCTTCAAGCCGGTACGATAGCGAAGTGAAGAGAATGCTTTTTGCATGACGGTTTTATTTTTATTCATCAGCGTTGGCGACAACCCACCATGGATCCCAACGAGGAGGCGGTACAAGTTCGTAAATGCAAAAAACTTGCCGACGCCAGCCGTACAACGCTACTATAACTCAATGCGCCTAGACGAAGGTAGGCTATTTGCACAGGGTTAACCCTCGCCACCAGGAAAATTGGAAGTAAATGAAGAAACAAGAAGACAGGAAAGGTAAAAAGTGATGGCAAAGACGAAGATGTAGAGAGAGAGGGAGGGATAGGAAAAGGCGACTGCCGATTTCCCCTGGGTGGGTCAGTCCAGGGGCGCCGTCTACGTGAAGCCGGGGCCAAAGGGGTGTGTTGCCTCTGCCGGGGGGCCTTAAAGGTCCAATCACCCAGCATCGGCTCAACGCCCAGGATCCCCTTTTCTCCGGATACGGCAAAGCCACGCACGGCTAGGCGTGGGAGGGAGTCAAAACTTCCCCGTTAGCTCGGGTCCATGGTGTCACTACACACCAAACGCATACTTGTGCAGGCGCCCCTGCGGGGACACACCAAGGTGACCAGCAGTCGGAAGGTCATGAAGTTCATGTAGAACTTCCGAGCGAAGGTGTTTCGGAATGACAAGCGTCAAGGCCAGTTCATCCGGCTCAAACCTTTGGCGGTATAATACACCATCGTGGAGCACGAATGAGCGATGGGACTGATTGGAAGATGGTGATTCGAGGCGCTCAATGATAGCACGCAAGGGTGCATTAGGCGCTGCTCAACACCGATGCATGTCATTTGCGAAAGGAAAAAGACGCAAGGCTCGGTGTCGGGGTCAGGCATAGAGCTCGACACAGCAACCGGGTAGCGAGAAAGGCGGTCAGCATCCTGATGTAGGCGTCCGGACTTGTACGTCATCGTGTAGGTATACTGTTGCAGTGACAAAGACCAGCTTCCGAGCCGGACAGTAGGAACCTTCAGTGACGAAAGCCAACATAGTGCATGGTGGTCCGTTATTACAGAAAAAGTCGTGCCCTATATATATGGGAGAAACGTCGTGACTGCCCAAACAAGAGCAAGACATTCACGCTCTGTTATTGAATAGTTGCACTCGGAAGCTGTGAGAAGGTGGCTAGCGTAGGCGATGACCCCTCTGGCGTTGTGCTGGGACGGCTGCAATGCCGTCACTACTCGCATCGGTTCTGACTTCTGTCGGAGCGGACGGGTCAAAGTGGGCCACTATAGGTGAAGTCGTGAGAAGGGTGATAAGTTGAGAAAAAGTGGCAGCTTGAGCAGAACTCCACAAAAAAGTCACGTCTTTCTTCAGAAGTTCAGTGAGCGGTCGAGTGATCAATGCAAAATATTTGTTAAACTTTCTAAAATAGGAACAAAGTCCCACAAAGCTGCGGACGTCCTTGACGGACTGGGGTAAAGGAAAGTTCGTGACGGCACTAATTTCCTATTGGTCAGGCTACACACCTGATGCGTCGTCAAAGTGGCCTAACACCGTAATCCGCTGGCGGCCGAAACGACATTTCGACGAGTTTAGTTGAAGGTCAGCAGTGCTGAAGATGTCGAGAACCGCTAACAAACGCTGGAGATGTGTCTCAAATGTAGGCGAATGTACAAGGACATCATCCAGGTAACACAGGTGACCAGTTGAATCCAGGTGACCACTTGAATCCTTGCAATAGCGAGTCCATCATACGCTCAAACGTGGCTGGGGCGTTGCATAGCCCAAACGGCATCACCTTGAATTGTTATAGGCCGTCGGGAGTTATAAACGCAGTCTTTTCTTGGTCTTTCCCGTCCTCCGCAATCTTCCAATAGCCAGAACGTATGTCAATTGGAGAAACGTATCGCGCACCGTGGAGACAATCGATGGCTTCATCAGGTCAAAGGATAAACGTCATTTTTCGTGATTCGATTAAGATGGCGGTAATCAACGCAAAATCGCAACGTGTCATCTTTCTTTTTAACGAGCACAACAGGAGATGCCCAAGGGCTCGAGGAGGGTTCAATAAATTCTTTTGCTAGCATCTTGTTGACTTCTTCTTGAATTACCTTACGCTCCATGGCAGACACCCGGTATGGTCAGCTATGAATGGGAGGAGAAACAGCTGCAACAATGCGGTGCTTCACGACGGAAGTCGGACTGAGTGGACTTCTTTCGATGTCAAATATGTCGCGGTAGGAAGCCAGAAGGTGGAATAGGGCGTGGGACTGCTCTGGTTTGAGTTTCGGGTCGATCATGGGGCGCAAGGCCGCATCGAGGGATGTGACATCCTGCGGGTGATATGGAAGATCGGAGCACGCCTCTGCCGCAAAAGCAGTGACGTGGGCGTCTATTAAGGGTCAAAGCGTGACGACTGAAATTCCGTGTGATAGTACATGCTGCATGAAACCAAAATTGATAATCGGCAGACAAGTGCGATTAGAGGCCAGGGTTACGACGGAGTGTGGCACAGTGATGACCCACGCCAGGAGAACATTAGGAATAGGCGTGATGACATAAACACTATCAACAACGGGTGAACATGTTGCCAACTCAATAAATTGGTGATATCCGACTGAAGTCTGGGTACAGAGGCTTTTCGGCAGCTCGGGGCGAGAATCTGGAAGAAGAGAAAGTTTTAAACAGAGAGTACCGGCGGAACAGTCGATTAGGGCAGGGTGCGTCAATAAGAAGTCTATCCCGAAGATGAGGTCATAAGGTCATTTGTCGAGCAAGGTAAATAAAACAGGAACATGGCAGCCAGCAAGGATAATACGTGCGGTACACATTCCAATGATGACCACAGTTTCACCAAAAGCGACACGGACGGCTTGTGTTGCGGCAGGTCTGAGTACTTTTTTGAGGCGGCGACAGAAACGAGCCCTGAATATAGACACCGGAGCTCCAGTGTCAACTGCAGCTGTCAAATAAAGACCGTCCACGCGCACTTCCAGCAAGTTCTTATTAGTAGGAAGTGTCAACGTATAATTTGGGTCTCTCTCACTTGATGCAGCACTACCTCCAGGAGCTGCGTAATCTAGTTTTCCGTCCTGGAAGATCCATAGTTTGTCTGCAATGGATAGCGGCGGATTTAGGGCGACGGAGAACGGTGGCGTTGCGTCGACTACGAATGAGCAGTAGAGTGGCTGTTAGGTGCGTCGGAAGAAGACTCACGGTTGGGCGAATACCGATGGGGGTCCACGTATGGCCGAGGAGAAGAAGAAAATTGGCTCCAACGGTGGGGCATCCAAGTGCTGCGACAGTAGCGGGAGACATGGCCAACTCGGTGACAGCGGAAGCAGATTGGCTTGTCTTCTGCTGTTCTCCACTCCGTCGGATTGCGGGATCGCGGAAAAAAATATGAGTCATGGCACGGTGCATTAATTGTCATCGGTCTGGAGGCGGTTCGGGAGACAAAGCAGGCCACAGAAAAACCAAGCTTTGCAATTTTTCGCCTCACGATGGCTTGAATAACAGAGACCGCTGGAGGTGTTTGTGCAGTGCCATGGTCAAGTGGAAGTGCAGAAAACGGCGCCGGACTTAACGCCTCGAGGTCCGGTCGAACTATACGTGTCACGTTCTCCTGCATGGGTGGTGTGGCACTGAGATCGGTGCAGGTAGATGTAGCAGCCGTGTTTGGTAGCCGCGTAAATTGAGACAGGACACGGCAGCTTTTGGCTCTTTCGAAGCGGTGGCATTCTTTAATAATCACATCCACGGTCGTGATGTTAGTTTACACGAGCAAGTTGAAGACGTCATCCGCAATGCCCTTGAGTATGTGACCCACCTTATCACTCTCTGTCATTTGCTCGTCCACTTTCCGGTACACCGCGAGCAGGTCCTGTATGTACGAGACATGCAACTCCGTTGAGGACTGCACACGAGTGGCGAGTTCTTTTCGCGCTTCCATTTGGTGACCAGACGGGCCCCCAAAGATGTCGCGTAGTCTCTCCTTGAGGGTATTGCAGCTGGTGATCTCGGTCTCATTGGCGTCGAACCAAACACGTGGGGTGACGTCCAAGTAAAAGATTACATTGGCGAGCATCATGGTAGGACCCTATCGGTGTGTCTGGCTAACACGCTCGTACATACGAAGCCAGTAGTCAACGTCAAGCCTAGGTTGTGCGGAGAATGAACCGGGATCACGCGGGTAGGGCATCGTCTGGTATGTAGAGGCTGGAGCTACAGATGGAGTCCCTGACGGGTTGTTGTCATTGGTAGCCATGGGCGGAGAAAGAACGGTGCGGCCACTGCGAAGCTTTGTGGTAAGGACGGGGAACGTTCCACCTCCACCAAATATGTTACGGATAAGCCGTGGCGCCGTATCAACGCAGCTGTGGATGAGATGTACCTAAAACCAGCAGTATTGACGTGAATGGTTCACCAGCTGATGATGATGATGATGGTGATCCTCGTTCTCTGGCACACACCCAGAAAGGGGGATCGGCCAAGAACCGGGTGGCAGTATCTTAAGTAAATGGCTTATGGTTTTTCAAACACAAAGTAATTTTGGACTGAAAATAAATTATACATTCAGCGGAGACTACCCTTCGTCCTCTTCGTCAGGCACACACGCGCATCGTCCCACAAAATGTCAACATGCATGTAGCAATATTAACGGGCTCATACTCGTGATATGGGTGCACCTTCATCTTCTGTCACGTGTGTCTAACAATTTTTACTATATTATTGTACGTGCAGCCGTGGGAACACAACAGGCAGATGGCTGCGTGCGCTGGAGTCTGCAATGCTTGTCATCTATCACTTCCGTCGGAGGAGCTCCACAAGGAGTGATCAAGGTGTGACAACGAGACTGGACTTGTACACTTCACCATGAATTCACTTAAAAGAATTGATTGATTGATTTGTGGGGTTTAACGTCCCAAAACCACCATGTGATTATGAGAGACGCCGTAGTGGTGGACTCCGGAAATTGTGACCACCTGGGGTTCTTTTACTTAAAAGAATTGAGACACTTCATGTGTAGGTAGAAAAAAAATCGATGTCTCGCTTTTGTCTTTCGTTGTTGCCGTGACTCCGAAAGCAGTTACACACAGGTGGTCGACTACTTTTTCGCGTGTTTTTTTCTGCGCTATTTGTTGCTTCATACACAACAGGCGAAAAAAGTGTTACATCTGGAAATAAACAAAAAGCAATTTTTAAACTGGGAATAAAAAAGTTCATCTAAGTGGAGTATTTGAGTGCATCTACCGTTCGTGCGGGGAGGTGCAACTGTGAGGACTAACGGTTGCCCTGTAAAATGTAAATTTGGGGATTGACAGTTGCTCTACAAAGTGTAATTGTGAGGACTAAATGTTAGTCCTTTGGGGTAAATCATGGGTATAATGGTTACACACTAAGGGGTAAATGTGGGGACTAAATGTTAGTCTGTTTAGCTCGTCTGTGGGGACTAACTGTTAGACCCGGTGCCGTTAGTACGAACCACACACACTTTTAATACCCTTTTGCATTAGAGCGTAATGCTGAAATTTGTAAGAACCTAGATCTTTTCACTGTGATAAGCATGCTGTTTTCTTGCTTGTGGTAGAACTCATTTTACACTTCTTTCTTCAAAGATTCACATATCCATAACATGAAGATATGGTAGTCTTTCCTTTTCAGTTTCGTTCTGTGCGTTATATTTCTCGTGCATGTCAACTAAGGTACTCACATGTGTATCTGACATCATTTGTGCCAATTATTTACATTTTTGTGTGCCTCTGAAGGGCACATCCTGGTGCATGGCAGTGACGTTCCATATCCACAGTGGTGCAGGAGCCTCAAGCAGCATTTCGCCGATCTCCACACGACTTTCAAGAGATAAACACAGTACCACCTTTTCAGTGTTATGATTAATAATTACATATAGAGTTTTCATTCGAAAATTGCTGTAGCATTATGCTTTGTGCTGCCACCCTGTGGCTTAGGTGCCCCTCGTGAAATGACAATGCAAAGTCACCTCATTTGCGTACCATCAACACTGAGATGTGGCTATTCACAGCTGGAGCATACAGGCAAATAAAAAATCATTCATTGAAGCAGGGCACCTTTCGATGTGCATAATAATGCTTTTCTAATGCAATTACTAACTTTATAGGTTTTTTAGTATTGCATTGAACACTGCATTACTTTGTTGCATTGTAACCACCACTAATGATCGCTAGCATTTTATTTCACTAGCTTCTTAACATATTTTATTCAAAAGGTAATTTCGCTCCCACATCATTACTTTTGGAAAGATTCCGATGATTCATTCCCTCATCGTGCATCTTTAAGATATATTGTGATTTGCGCCTAGTATGGCATGTACACAAGATGTGGACATCCATTCAATTTACACATTATATTGCTTTCCACCAGATTCAGACGGTAATTTTGTTTCCGCATAATTATTACGACTTTCCTTATCTGCGGACCTTTGCGCATCACGCAGCTTTCCTTATGCGCGGACCTTTCTGCATCACGCGGCTTTTCTTATATGCGGATCTTTGCGCATCGCACAGCTTCTCATAGTCCAATAATTGCGATTGTGCGAAAGCTCTAAGTGCGGAACGTTTCAGCAGGGATATCCGAGCATGCCACGCTATTTCGCATTTCACACATCATCACCTGTGATACGAGAAATGACTGTCATTTTTAATATTTTCTTTTGGAATTGGGAGCAATATGAGAAAATCACATAAAGCAGCCAACACTCAAAATTTTGCTTACTAACACGCTTTCTTTTTATACCTCACACAGTGTCAGAATAAAAATAACAGCGTATTTTCTTGAGCTGCATGTACGTTGCAGCAAATAATGCACGTTTTTAGCATGTCCCCAGCGTATATTGCATACACCAATTTCTCATCAGAGATGTAATGTTGTAAAAATTCCGTATTGAAATATTTATAATCCAGGAGCTAGTCTCCACTCCTAACAAAAGCAGCAATTCGTTTACACTGCGAAGTTGATGAGACGTAAATTAATTGTCACGACGCTTTACAAGATTTCCCAGTGGAGGCGAGAAAAAAGGCTGTTGTTAGATATCGCCACACCGGAAATGTGTGTACGGTAATGCTTGTCTTTCTACTTACTTTAGGTAACAAATAGAAATGTTTCGAAGCTCAAACACAGAAATCTCAAGCATCGCAACACAGATTCTCCGAGAGTGGTATTAATCAGTACTCCGTAAGCATTAGGCCTGTAGTGCTGACTACATTGGTGTACATGATACCAACACTTCTTTCTTTGACTGCACACAATGATAAAGTTAAGAATGACTGCAATGTATGTTTTATATATCCGTCTACCTAAATCAACCATTTTTCCTTGTGTGCAGCGCACGCACAAGGAGCGACGATGATCGATGCGCCCTGCTTTCAGCAACACAGGCTGTCACTGAAAGCCGCCGAGTGCAGTAGCCGGTACATCTCTGACTTGTGCGTAAGAACACGCAAGTTTCAGTCGGTAGTTTTGTATGCGCTAGTGAACTAACACATTCGCGTACTTTTTCAGCGGATTGCATTAGCATTTTCTTGGGCAGTTTTTCAGCCAATCGGTGCACTGGTACGCCCGCTGTACTGTTAGCGGAGGCCAGAAAAACAGCTGTGGCTCAATATCACCCCACCGCAAATGCATTTCTGAAAATGCTTGCCCTTCTACTTATTTCAGGTAAACTTAAGTAACAGATAAAAATGTTCCGAAGCTGAAATGCAAAAACTTCAAGCACCACAACTCTGCTGCTTCGAGAGCGGTCTTACCCAACGCCCCGTCCTTTACACCTGTCACCCTAAATCAACCATTTTACCTCCTGTGCAGTGCCCGCAAAAGGAGCGACGACGATTGATGTGTCGTGCTTTATGCAACGCAGGCTGATACTAAAGTCACAGAGTCAGTAAGCTGGCGGGCGCAGTAATGGAATAATGGCTAGAAAAGTTTCCCTATGGTGTCGTGAACGGGTGCCTTCCCAAGTGGCGGCGGAGAAACTAAATTTTATGTACCGCGACGCGGCGCTCTTTGTTGCTGGCACGTAGAGTTACTGTATACGCTACCTTTTTACTGTATGTTTAGGTCGCAGAGTTGCGCCAACGTACGCCATCTTGGGTTCCAATGTCCTGCGGGAAAGCCACTCACCACCCGCGTAGGAGCAGCGCGGGTGGTGAGTTTTCTATTTGATGAGTTTTCTATTTTTTATCAAGGTACTAAAAACTCAGTTGATCTGGTCACGCGTGGAAGCGTTGATTTTATGTTTACTTTTTTGCTATGTACTAATGAAAAAAGTGTGTCAGCTCGTTGAATCAGTGATACATATGTAGATCTATAGTAGGCCACACATAGCTTCGGCTTCTTTTGCAGTGTTTTTCCAATTTAAGTACACAAAATTATTTTTCACTCGTGATCGCTATCAAGCCAGTAATGAATGGAATATTTTCATCGCGTTAGGCTCGTTCGTTAACTTTGTGAGTCACCAGCTAAAGCTTTGTAGTCTTCAACTGAATCAAGCTGGATAACAGCGATCGAGAGTGGCCGTGCGACGCCCTCGTATCTCGTATTACGCTTGTATCTCGTATTAGCGCGCATATCGTATTACGCTTGTATTACAATCGCGGCTCACGACAATTAATGTGAATCGTTGTTCGACAACCCTGTCGTGTCCTTTATTCTTTCCACTTCGGGTTTCAAAGATGAATTCAATTCACACACTAGCAGCAACACAATGCCGATTCAAATAGTTCTAGTTTGAGTTGTTCCTATAGTTTTAGCGTTTTAACCGCCACATCCACGTGGACGTATGCAGCTGACACACGCTGCCAAACTCTGCATGTATAACGTATTCATTACGGAAACTGTGGTAATACAAATGGATGAAGTCTTGCAGAGCCATGAACCAATTAAAAAAAGTCAAGCGCATATGGGCATCAGCCGAGAAGTGCAAAAGGGGCACGTGCTCCCCTCAAGCCACAACAGCACTTGCCCTCACCCAAGCTAGGCCAGTGCTCTCGCTCTTCCTTGACCGCCATGCAATAATGGTTTGCACCCCCACCCCAAAAAGAAAATCCTGTTGACGACAATTGCCAAGCGTTCCTTTTTTTTGACTGAGCACTAATCTTACGGTAACAGCATCCGCTGCACCCGCGTCTAATCGCATGGGCTCTACGTAGTACAATTCAACACAAACTGCATTTGTTGCCGTATTTCTAGTGACCAGCAGGCAGCATGGCTACATTACCGAAGAAGTGCGGCGAGAATGACAGCAGCCGTTGTCAACCACACTTTATCTGCCCGGAATCTGCATAGCGTTGGCTTTTCCGCGGTACAAATGAACCACCTATGACCACGTGATAGCGCTCGGCGAAAAGGGGCGCTCAACTTCTGTAGGTGGAAAGAGCAGTGCCCAGAAAACAGTGGCTCAACTCAGCTACCTAAAGGTAGCATATACAGTAACTCTACTGGGACGTAGAGTTACGGTATATGCCAGTAACTCTACTCGTGCGCTCGCGAGTGACGGGGAAGGTTCACGATGGCATGCAGCTAGCGGCAGTAAAGCTGCGTCCCTGCCGCAACACTGCTTCCTGAAAGAGTTACTTAAGCCATAGATATTATCGCTAATTGTATTCGCGACGGATATAGAAAAAAAAATACAATTTTTACTATTCATGTAGCCTTCTACACATGCACAACCTAGGAGTTCGACGCATTTTTGCCATGCGCACACAACTTTAGTTCTCCTAGGATAGCATGTGCCTCACAATGAAGTTTCACCAGTGCACCCCCCCCCCAACAAGGTGGATATTTGAGCGGACAAAGGCTGGAATGGTCAACAAGTACCTGCCAGACCAACAAAGCACCAAAAAAAGTGTGCAACAGGGTACGCACCTTTCTTTTTTTAGAGTTGTATGTGCCAATTGCTCTCAACTTAGTAAACATCCCCGCTTTATTGTGCTCTCTATACACGCAGAAAGCAGCTGCGACAAAGTTCCTTGAAGATCAGCGTGTCATTTGCTTAGCTGTGTGCAGGTGGAAGGATGAAGAAAAATGTTGGGTGGGCAAAAGTGATGAAAAAAGAATAAAAGGAAGAATAAAATATTAAAAGAATTATATATATATATATATATATATATATATATATATATATATATATATATATATATATATATATATATAAACTATGTCCTACCTGCTGCACCTAAGTATTGCAGGCTGCCAAATAAAAATAAAATGATTAGGGCAGACGCGCAATTTAATTTATCATAGAAGAGATTGAATGATAGATATGTGGGATTTAACGTCCGAAAACCACCATATACTTATGAGAGACGCCATAGTGGAGTGGAGGGTTCCGGAAATTTCGACCACCTGGGCTTCTTTAACGTGCGCTCAAATCTGAGCACACGGACCTACAACATTTCCACCTCCATCGGAAATGCAGCCGCCGTAGCCAGGATTTGATACCGCGACCTGCTGGTCAGTAGCCGAGTACCTTAGCATCTAGACCACCACGGCGGGGCTTGAATAGAAGAGAGAAAAAAAATAAAGTGAGGTAGACGTCTCTACCAACGCATCCACCCCCACCAGGGGAATGGGCCAGAAACTAAGCGGTGTTTATTAGTCCTCTTTTTCTTCCACACACGCATATTAGGTTTCAACATTTCATTTCATTTCATTTATTTACTCTCAAGGCACTGGGAATTACAGAGAGGAGTGGGACAACAAATATCAATAAGAAGTAAAACAAAACAGCAGGATTAGAATAAATTATAATGCACTTTCAAAATGATAGATTTGAACGCATTGGCGTCTGTGATTGAAGCGATCGATGCGGGAAGGTGGTTCCAGTCAGTACTTGTTCCAGGGATGAAAGAGTTGAAGTGCTGGTTCGTATGGCAGAAGGGGAACCCCAACCTTGTATTGATGGTCATTGCGTGCTGATATATAGGCTGGTGTAAAAAACAGTGAATCAGAGAGGGGTCTGTTAGTGTGATAGATCTTATGAAAGAGACAGAGACGTGAATTTTTGCGTTTTATTGAGAGGTTATGCAAACTCAGTTGAGCCTTCATTAACGTGACACTTGCAGTTCGAGAGTAATTAGACAATATGAAACGTGCTGAGCGATTCTGAATGGATTCAATGTTGTCTATGAGCATGCGAATATGAGGATCCCAGATAGACGACGCATATTCTAGTTTTGGTCACACTAATGATTTATACAGGAAAAGCTTTAGGCTAATTGCAGCAAGAGAAAAATTTCGACGCAAATAGCCAAGAGTTCGATTAGCGTTGCATCTATGTAGTCAACGTGAGCCTGCCATGACAGGTTATTAGAAATGTTAACACCGAGGTACTTGTAAGAAGAAACGCTGTTCAGGGGAGTGTTATTAAGTAGGTACGAGGAGACGCAACTTTTGAAGGGTTACGAGCTATTTTCATTTTTTTCATTTATTTGTGTTGTGTTTCATTAGCCAATTATTACACCACGTAGAAATATTGTCTAGGTCAGATTGCAGGGTGCCAGTGTCGTTAGAGGTCAAAATTTCACGGTAAATAATCCAATCGTCAGCAAATAACCTAATGGAGGAGGAAATGTTATGAGGCAAATCATTAATATATATTAAAAAAGGGACCCAAAACAAAGCCTTGAGGCACACGTGAGGTTACGGCAGTAGGAGGAGAGTTACATTCATTAGCAGTCACAAATTGTTCGCGGTTGCATAAGAAGCACTCGATCCATTTTAATATGTGTGGGTCAAGATTTAGTTTACTTAATTTTAAAAGTAGTATTCGTGACAAACTGTGTGAAATGCTTCAGAAAAGTCGATAAATACACAATCAATAAAAGTACCACAATCAATTGCACATTGATTGATTGATTTATGGGGTTTAACGTCCCAAAACCACCATTTGATTATGAGAGACGCCGTAGTGGAGGGCTCCGGAAATTTCGACCACCTGGGGTTCTTTAACGTGCACCCAAATCTGAGTACACGGGCCTACAACATTTCCGCCTCCATCGGAAACGCAGCCGCCGCAACCGGGAATTGAACCCGCGACCTGCGGGTCAGCAGCCGAGTACCTTAGCCACTAGACCACCGCGGCGGGGCGATCAATTGCAGAGAACATAAATTTTGTAGACAGTGTTGGATAAGCATCTTGACTCACAATGAGTCTTGACTCTCAAGTCTTGTCTTTTCTTGATTTCCCTAATTTGTTTAACTCGATCTTCCTTCTTCCTTCACCCATCTTTCGTGTCTTGCCTTCTCCCTAATCCAGGAGAGCTCTAGAGTATAAAGTTGGGCATGTTGGTAAGACATAGTTGATCGACGTAGCGCGTTTAGAAACATAGGACAAGGGAAAGGACAGAAGCGAGCGCTTACTTCCAACAAAATCTTTATTTCGAGGAGCGCACATATATATGCTCACGAAATTCGAAGACAACAGATAAGCAGATGAAAAGCCATCTATTGCCTTGCGCTAAAAACCTATGATCTCAAGAACGACAATTCTTTTTCACAAAGACCGAGAGAAGCAGTGCTGACGCAGTTCAGCCCTAATCTACTAATTTTTCTACTTCAATAATCTCCCTTGTCACTTTATTTCTGTTGTTTCCTAAGATTACCGTACCATGAAAAAGTGGTTTGCAGCCACACGTGCTGCAATGTAGTGCCAAAAAACCATCTCGATCATTTCTTACGTTGCAAGCGGGTTCGCGGAACCGGTCATTGATGCACCTACCAGTTTGTCCTATGTAGTATTTACCGCATGAAAGAGGTATCTGATAGATTACAAATTTCGCGCATGTGACAAACAGTGTTAAATGCTTTTTAGAGCATCCCGGTTTTCCATGTGAAACAACTTTCATACACAAGTACGAGAGCTTGTTCGGGGCAGAAAAGACCACTTTTACATTGGCCCGCTCCCCAACCTTTTTCAAGTTGTGGGAGATTCCATGCAGATAAGGCACTACGACAAGCTTCTGACAAGCAGCAAGCTCTCCCTCATGTTGAGGCAGTAAGACGTCACAAGCTTTTTGGCACTACATTGCAGCACGTGTGGCTGCAAACCACTTTTTTTATGGTACGGTAATCATAGGAAAAAACAGAAATAAAGTGACAAGGAAGAATATTGAAGCAGAAAAGATTAGTAGATTAGGGCTGAACTGCGTCAGCACTCTTTCTCTCGGTCTTTGTGAAAAAGAATTGTCGTTCTTGAGATCATAATTTTTTAGCGCATGGCAATAGAGGGTTTTTCATCTGTTGTCTTAGAATTTCGTGAGCATATATATGTACGCTCCTCGAAATAAAGATTTTGTTATAAAGTAAGCACTACCTTCTGTCCCTTCCCTTGTCCTATGTTTCTAAACGCGCTACGTCGATCAACTGGAGAGCTCTGCTGGCCTAGCCTTCATTTTTTTAGGGTTGCTTGCATTTGCCTTCTTCTGAGGAATTAGTACTTTCATCTACTAGCGGTGTGTTTATTCGTGATATTGTCATTTTTCTGCATTGTATCCACCCCTCCTTCAACTTTTTTCCTTTTTTCTTTCTCCTGTCCTCCTCTCCTTCATCCCCTCCCGGCTCTATCACCCCCTCTCCCACATCGAACCACTACAATCAGTGAATATCTCTTATGCCGCCACCTGTTTCAATATATATACACATACACATAAGTATTTCAACAAACATGCACATCTGTACCTTCCATTCCACGCCATACTGACTACCACAGACATAGACATTGCTCTTTGGCAAAGTCTATGTCTGCCTTATATAGCCTATATCTACCTTATAATGTTTCTTTTTTTAGTTGTTCTTTTTTTCATTTTTACCTTTTTTTTCATTTTTCATTTCCTGCTTTCTTGCTCTCTTTTTTTTCTACCCTTTTTCTCTCTCTTATGAGTTTTGGTTTTACTCTGTTTTTTTAGTTTTTTCTTTCTGTTCATTTTCGTCTGTTTCTCTTCAACATCTCCACCCTTGCACTCTGCTGCAGTGACTTTTTTTTTCCTTTTTGACTGTTGTTTTCTTTTGTTCCTCCTTTCGCTTTTTCTTTTTTTTTCTTGCCTTCATCTCTCCTGTTTTCCTCTTTTTTTCCTTTTTTTCTTTTGTTTCTTTCCCCTTATCTCTGTTCAAAGACTCTGGGAACTCTGACTAAACCCCTGTAGTGCACAGGTTCTTGAATGAATCTCAGCATATCAATTAATTGTAGGTTTGTATTTGAATAGGTAGTTTTATTTCTACTATTTCCTTTTTTTTCAAGTGATCTCCGAGGACGAACATATCCACTGTGGTTATGCACTTCTGTGTACCGGGGATATCTGAAGGTCTGTACCCGGCTTTGGACCGAGAAAAACAAAAAACACGTGTTGCCACGTGTTTGAAAGGGAGATAAACCATTGGCCACCTCTGCGTTTTTTAATAGTTCGAGGATTTCAGGAACCCGGAGTGGGCCTTTATCTGTTCGAGGATTTCCCGAAATCACAGGACTTCCCGAGGATTTCCCGAAGACACGACTCCGGACAGCCACCTTCAGTAAGGGGGAGAAGGGCGCCAAGTCTGCCCTGTATATTAGATTAATAGGAAAAGAAACTGCTGTAATGAATCTTCGCCCTCCTCTAAGGTGGATGTTTCAGCTGGCAAAGGCTAGAATGATTAGAGTAACGTCCAGACAGATAAATCAACAAAAGGAGAAAGTACAAAGGAAGTTTACAGGCCACCACACCTACTTTTGTTTCTCAATTTAGTTGTCTGTGCCGATTGTTAATTTGAAAAATGCATCCGCTATATAGTGCTCTTCTGCGTACGCACAAAAGAGCAGCGACAAAGTTCTTTGAAGACCACTTTGTGAAGCTCAGGTCACACGTGGCAAAGGAGTGGGACAGCCACCGTCACTGGAGGAAGGGGGGGGGATGGACAGGGACTCTGTTGGGAGATTTCTATTTTGTTTTGCAAAGTCTAGTTGCAAATGGGAGCACTGAGAAATTGAAGTTTGCATCTAGCTATTGCTTGGCTTTTACTTATTAAATGAGAAGCATTTCTTAGCGAACTTCGGCGACTTTGAGCGGATCTATCTATCTATCTATCTATCTATCTATATATCTATCTATCTATCTATCTATCTATTTATCTATCTATCTGTCTATCTAGCCGCCGACCATTGGCTCGCCTGGTCGGCTCGAAAATGATATCAGTGCCAAAGTGGGTATGTCGTAACATGACTGTATGACGATCATAACTGACTAGTCATAACATGAAAATCGTGACACATATTCCATGAATGTCATGGTTTACGTTTCAAAGTCTTGCTGCTTTTGCGGTGTTTTCGTTCACATGATATTTGCAAAACTGGTACGGTATGGCATGACTGCATGGCGAACGTAAGCGACAGACCCTAACGTGGAAATGAAAACATGCATGTCACAATTTTCATGCTAAGACTGGTCATGACTGCACACCACTCTCATGGTGCGCTCGCGGTCGTTTTGCAAGCTGCACATATACCGAATTTGGTGTGACGTTACGTAAACGAATGACGGAGGTATATGACTGGTGCAAACATGATATTGATAAAATAAGTCATGTAAGAACATGACAACATATCACGCTCATGATGCGCTCACGGCTTTTTCGCTAGCTTCACCTATTTTGGTATTTCGCGACGTGAATAGACGACGAACCTTAATGACGGGTCCAAACATTATAATCATGACATGCGTGTCATGTAAAACATGATTACAAGGCACGCTCATAGCGTGCTCAGGCCTGTTTCACCTACTCGACATATACTAAATTAGGCATCACTTTACGGGAATGGACGACAAAGGTAAATGATATGTCTAAGCATGATAATGATTACATGCGTGTCATGTGAAGCATGATTACATGCTATGCTCATAGCGTGCTCACTGCCTTTTCGCTAGCTCCACATATACCAAATTTGGTATCAGCTGACGTGAATAGATGACCAAGGTAAATGACACACCCCAACATGAGAATCATGATATACGTGTCAGGTAAAACATGACATATGCTACGCCAATAAAGTGCTCATGGCCGTTTCGCTAGCTACACATATACAAACTTTGGTACCGCATGAGGTGAATAGAGGGCGAAGGTAAATGGCACGTGCAAACAATATAATCGTGAAATTGCGCATGATGTAAAACATGACATATGCTACGCTCATAGCGTGGTCTTGGCCGTTTCGCTAGATCAACATATCACGTCTCATCATACTAAATTTGCTATCACGTAACGTGAATAGACGACGAAGGTAAATGACACATTCAAACATGATAATCACGACATGGAAGTCATGTACGGCATAATTTACGTCGGCCTCATAACATTGTGCTGATTTTAAAGTGACATATCAACCGTCCTCATTCGTGCTTCGCAAATCATCGATTCCCCCAATACATGGGATCTTAGCGAACTCCTTGTTCTTGCCAATTTCGTTCTTCTTTTTATTAGGTTAATGTAAGTATACATATTTCGTCTGTTGCAGCTTCCTAATATGCTCCATACTGATTTCTCATCTGTGCGCATGAATTTCAAGTTATTTTCAGCAGATGGTCAATTTTGTTTATTTATATTATTATTTAATGTTTATTTCATTTGCTATACTTGTCTTTCTTTGTTTTCCACTGTAATCTCACTATATGCATCAAAACACTTTCCTTGCAACTTTTACCTGGTTGTTTTATTTTGTTTTTTTTATGTAACAGCTATAAATATACAGGGCATCGCGGGTTACATTCGCCAGAGTTCAAAAATATGCCGGATGGCGCATTTACGACTTGACCAAACGCATGTTGGTCATTGTTGCCTGGAGTTAGTCAGACTATTTTTGTGTTCTCAAATATTGTTTTACTACATCTGTTTATTTAACTAAGTTTTAAGGAACGAAGATGAATAAAAGTTTCAATAAGAAGTTGAAGATCGGTGGGCAAAATGTCCGATTAGACTGTTTTAAACTTTTTATCTGTTAGGTATTAGTGTTTTTCTGCTAAGTACAAATGCCAGCGAAATATTAAAAAATACCGCGTGAAAAACCACTCGTGCGCCAGAACACACACTGATTCTAGTGCTCCCTAACGTTCCGCGAACAAACGACCATAGCATTTGCCCTATTGTGCTGTCTCAGCAGGGCCGCAATGATGGTGGTCACTTTACGATGAACACGTTTTGCTATCGGTCACAATAACGATAACCGCTGTGACGGCTTATCGCTTTGATGAGCCGGTGCGAGGGAAGCGTGTCGTTCGTACGCGGAACATTAGGGAGCACTAGAATCATCGTGCGCACTGATGTGCGAGTGGTTTCTTCACATGGTATTTTTGTAAATCGCAGGCACTTCTTATTAGCCAAAAAACTTTAATACTTAAAAGATATAAAGTTGAAAACTATCTATTCGGGTGTTTTGCAAACAGATTTACAACTTTCTTGTTCAAAATTGTCGTCAAACTTCGTTCCTTCAAAAGTTATTTAAATGAACAGATCTAATAAAACTATGTTTTAGAACACAAAACATAGTTTGACTAACTCCAGGAAACAGTAAGCAACATGCATTAGATTGCGTCATAATGGCGTGTGCCGGTAATTGATCAAACTCTGGCTTAAGTTAGCTGGGGCAACCTGTATGTGGATATTGTCATGGTGTTCCGACATGGCCGAAAAGAGCAGACTTCAGATCAAAAATAAAACTGTTATTTGGGCCGTGCCTGTATCCAGAAAACTGAATGTCAAATTACAGCAACGCACGGGCACTGGTAGTGGCAAACAGTGTGTCGGTCAGCGATAAACTGACTAGCGATGATGCGCGTCGAAATTTTATACATGTTTCGTCAAATATTTTAGCATTATTGCTAGCGGCCACGTAAGTTCCAGAATAATTTGTAATGTTCTCGCAGTGGGGGTATCCTTATCGAAAAGAATACCACTGTCCAGAAGCTTCTCTAACATTGCATGTACGAATCACGCTGAGAAATACGTGCAGTGCAACGGTTAGACAACAAACTTGTGGAAGCGACGTGGCATTGCCCCACTCTGAAAGAGGGCGTCGCCCCGATGCTTTACCAGAAGAGGAAAGTAAAACAATAATGCAAGAAACTGCAAACAATACATTACAATATAGCAATTACAACTACAATGTACACTTTTCAGTTTGTTTACGTGCATGAAATGGCTTGAGGCACGCGACGTGGATGACTTCAGGTCACGACTGGCGCCGTTTAGAGTTCATAATGCTGTCGGGGACAACCTCGGAGTCGAGTGAGCCGAGACGTCGCACTACCGTGTATGGTCCGATGTATCGCCTCAGAAGTTTTTCACTGAGCCCACGGCAGCGTATCGGCGTTCATACACAAACACGTTCACCAGGATGGTATTCCAAAAGCGTCGTCGAAGATTGTAATTGGTTGTCTGCTGATTTGTCAGTGCAGGCGGGCGAGTTGACGAGTTCCTTCAGAGCGCTGAAAATAGAGGGAGGCGCCGAGGTTTTGTTTGTCAGCGACGTTGGTGAGCATTGCATCGAGCGTCGTTGCCTGGTTCCTCCTGTAGACCAAGGGAGCTATGCAGGATATAGCGAGGTTTGTCCGAGTTCGTGAAACTCGGCATCTTCCCGAGCTAAGGTAACACCACATTGTGAACGAGCCAACAGTACAAAAAATTGGCAGATCCCAAGTACAGTGGCAACAAATGATATGCGAAGCGCTAATGAAGAATGTCGAAGATGATTATGTTATGTTTTGTGGCGCAAGAGTCATTTCATGGCCAAACAGCGCCAGTACATGTTACAAGTGATAGGGACAATGGTTGTGATAAGCGGCTGTATATGGGCCATAAAATCCCTCACTCTTAGGCGGGTAAAAACAGAAGTAATAAAAACTTGACCATGCCGTGAAAGGTGTGCGGTGTTAATGCATTGCAAAAGTTTGTGAAAATAAAAACGATCATTCACATGTATGGCATTTGCACAAGTGCCTCCATCATTCACACCCTTGCGTCCAAGGGCCGTGAGGCAAGTGCTTTGTTGAGTGTAGCCACTGCAACGAAGAGCTCTCGGGAGAGGTCGTGCTATGGAACTCCCGGGTATACAATATGAAAAGTATGAAACTCTTTTAAAAAAGCTAACATTGATTTATGTGTAAAGAGTGGTTCTCTACCAACAAACATTGCACGATGAAGTGGTATCTGTTGTAGGTAGGATAATGGAAAGTTTTGTCTTCTCAGAGTGTCTGATTCTTTACACTGGATTAGAATGTGAAGTACGGTGAGTGCTTCTCCACATCTGTCACGCATAGGCGCATCACCCCCAGACAAAAGAAATGAATGTGTTGTGTGTGTATGTCCTGTTCTTAACCTTGTAATGATTACTTCTGTGTAGCGTGAATTCGATACTGGCGGCCAATGACCAAGTGTTGGCTTGACGACATGCAATTTATAGCCTGTGTGTGTGTGTCCCATGTGTGGACAGTCCTGCAGCAGGAAATGAAAAAGCCCTTTATTGCTTGATGCCGGAGTATTTGTACAGAGGCAGGGCAGGCTTGCGCATGCACAGTCACTGCAATGCTTGATGACGTTGCACCTGGTCACATCTTCCTTCCCTTGGAAAAAAAGAAACATAACACAAAATGTCTAAACTAAGGCACTTTGAAGAAACAATTCAAAGTTCAATTTGCACTACATCCGCGGAACAGTTTCTGTTGGGCGCTCTGGAAGAGGATAGCGTTGTGGCGATCTTCGCAGTCTTGTGCTTCGACGCAGTGCTTCTTGAGGTGCTTGCTGCTCGGTGGTGCACGGTTGCTGGCTGGAACGCGCGGTCGCTATCGTGCTTTCTGGCTGCTGTGAGAAAACCTGCCCGTTTGTTGACCTGAGGTTCTCTCGTGCGTCGTAGATGCTGGCCGTTCTCGGTAGCAACAATATAAGAGCGTGGTGTGCTTGCCTGGCCCATATGACTGCTGGTGCCCAGGTCTTGTTTGTTGTATCGTGAACCGATACTGTGGACCCACTGTGCACTTCCGGTAAATTCCGCGTTGATATGTTGTAGAATACGCGTTGTTTTCGCTGTATTTCGCCAAGTCACTTTCGGACAACTTCGGTCGGCACGGTTTGGGGTTCTAGGTGGCAGTCTAGTACGGGCAGCTTGGTCCTTGTCTGTCGACCCATGAGCCGTTGGACGGGTGACTTTAGGCCGTCATCCCCTTGGCATGTTTTTTTCATTCAAGCAGGCCGCTGTAGAACTCCAATTTTCCAAACCGGCACCTTTTTAGTAGTTTCTTTGCTTCTTGGACGGCCCTTTCAGCCATGCTGTTACCGCGAGGGTAATGTGGACTGGAACTCACGTGGGTGATGCCCATCTGCGTTGAAAAAATACGGAAGCACGCGCGATTGAACGGGGGACCATTAGCGCTGCATATCTTTGCTGGTATTCGTGCGTGGCGAAGATTTGCACGCACACGTTTGTCACTGCTTCTGCCGTAGTTTGATGCATCTGCTTGATCTCGAAAAAAAAAACAGAAATCTACCACAACGACGTACTCAACGCCTTCGTGGTAGAACAGGTTGATTCCGACTACTTGCTACGGCAAAGTAGGTATATCGGGACTAAGCATTGGTAGTTTGGCGTTCCTGCTCTTGTACTTTTGACAAAGTTGACACGCCTTCACTAGAGCTGCAATATCCACCGACATGCCCGGTCAGTTCATAACCGATTTGGCTCTTGCCTTCATTTTTTCTTCACCCCGTGTGCCGCGTGAAGCAAACGAAGTACATCTTGCCTTTTTGTCGGCATAATGACCAACTTGTTGCTTCTTAGGAGAATGCCATCTTCGATGTGAAGTACAATGCGATAGTTCCAATACGCTTGTGCGGTTTCAGACACCTCAAGCTTGCTCTCAGGCCATTCTTTGGTTGAATAGCTGCACATTTTGGTCATTGTTGCATCCTTGAGTATTTCTTCCCGGATTTCCGGCAGTTGCCGATCAGAGACTGGAAGAGGAGAGAGAGCGTGCACATGTAAATCCAGTGATTCTTCTTTCAGCTCCTCCTGGTTAGGAAAACGCGAGAGTGCATCCGCTAGGAACAGCTCTTTTCCTGATTTGTAAATCACTTTTATAGGAAACCTCTGAAGGGAGAGTCTCATACGCTGCAATCGTAACGGGCACTCACACAGTGGTTTCCTAAATATTGACTCTAGAGGGTGGTGATCGGATTCTACGATTACCTCTGGCTGCCCTAGGATGTAGTCTTCAAACCTTGCGTACCCGTGAACAATGGCCAGAAGCATTTTCTCGATTTGGACGTATTTTGTTTGTGCTTCGGTAAGCGAACGCGACGACTAGGCGATTGGGTGTCCATTTTGCAAAATAACTGCCCCTACCCCTTTCTGGATTGCATCCACGGACAACGTCCAGGGAACGCCTTTCGCGAAATAGGCGAGAACAGGTGCTTTTGTTAGGCAAGCGCGAAGTGTGTTGAAGCTTTCTTGGGTCTCTTGTGTCCAGACCCAGTCAGCGTTCTTCTTCAATAGCTCCCGAAGGGGTGCAGATAGTGAAGGTGTGTTGGGGATAAAACGCGCCACAAAGTTCATCATCCCGAGAAAAACCTGCAGTTCCTTAAAGTTTTGCAGTGGTGGCACTTGCGAGACGTCGTCTACTCTCCCGGGATCCAGCCAAAGTCCTTCTTGCGTGAGGATATGACTCATGTATCAAACTTGCGGCTGCAAAAAATGATACTTTTTTATTCAGCTTTAGGTTGTGCTCTCTGCAGCTTGCGAACAAAGCTGCTAGATTTTTTTCATGCTCTTCTCGACAGTTTCCTCATACGAGAATGTCATCCATTAAGACGGCGACACCACTCAGGCCTTCAACTACCAGGTGAGTTGCCCGCTAAAAGACTTCTGAAGCCGAGGCAATGCCGAAGGGCATGCGCAGAAATTTGTAGCGGCCGTAGGGAGTGCTCATGGTAAATAATAATGAACTTTCTTCGTCTAGCTTAATGCATCTAGCGTTGAAAAGTACTATGATTCATGCAGGCACGGAACTAAATATAATGTCGGCATATCATAGTGCTCCCTCAGTATGGCCTTGTTTAAGTCCGAAGGATCTAAACAAACCGCACTTTGTCATTCCTAACTATTACGACCATGTGGTTTACCCAGGCAGTAGGTTCAGTTACCTTTGCAATGACGAGGTCACGCTCCATTTTATCGAGCTCTAGTTTCACGCATTTCTGAAGAGCAACCGCAACTCGCGAGCTGGCTTGATGCTCCCTCGTGCGCCTGGCTTGAGCTCGATGTGGTAGGAAACACCCTTCAACTCCCCAAGGTCTTGGAATACATCTTCGAAACCGGCACTTGGGTCCTGGCTTGGCTGGGCATCGACTGCGCGTACGCGGGATATTAGTCTTAAGTGCTCTGAAACACTGTCACTCACTGTTACCGACACGGACTGGGATGCAATGAAAAATTCCACATGACAATTCTGAGCCATGTACGAAGTCGGTAACGTGAATTTACTCAACGCCGTTTGCTTGTGGCCGAAAAAAGCGCCCAAGGTGGTCGAGCATGGCTGCGCCGACTGCTTAATTAGTTTCCGAAACGTCGCCTAAGGCATGACACAACAGTTAGCTCCCGTGTCAATTTTGCATTCAACCGCTGAACCTGCAATAACAATTTCCGCCGACCAACGGTCCTCACTGGAGATAGCATACGCTTCTAGGGGTTGTAGAAAATACTCGTCTTCAACTCCCAAAACGACCTGCTTTACTTCGCGTGTGGTCGATCTAGGCGTTCGCTTTGGCTGACGGCACACACGGGCAAAATGATTGCTTCTGCCGCAATTGTTGCAGCGTTTGCCCTGCGCCGCACATTTCCCATATTGATGTTTTCCAAGACCGCAGCACGTGCAAGGCGTTGTATTTTCTGTGAGTGCGGCAATTGTCGGGTTGTTCGTTCTGGCTCTGATTTCTAGTAGCTGGTCTTTTGCTTGTTCCCTTGCACGGCACATTTGCACAACTTTTGAAAACAATGGGTTTTCCGAGGGAAGCTTCTGCTGGAAATCCTCATCTTTGATGACGAGAACTATCCTGCTCCGAATCAGCCGTTCCTCAAGCTCACTGATATCGCATCTTCCTGCGAGGATTCGCAGCTCCGTAAGCCAGTCATTGAACGACTCTCTCTCTTGTTGGTCCCTGGAGCCAAATCGGAATTCGTTAAAAGTGCGGTTCTCAGACGGCTTGAAATTCACCTGGAACTTTGCCGAGATAATTCCGAGGTCTTTTTTATCGTCTTCGCTGTCGAACTTGAAAGTATAGAATGTTCTTCTCCCGTCTTCGCCTATTGTCATCAAAAGGATTGCGGCTTGAACATCTTTAGGCTGCTGGCTAAGTCCCGTCGCCGTAGCAAAAAGGTCAAACTCACGTTTCCATGCGGTTCAGTTGTAAAACAAGTCCCCAGACAAGTCTAGTGGCATCGGTGGATGCAGCAGCGTTGACGCCATTCTCGCGAGAAGCGTTTGCATCCGGTCGGTGGGTTTATTCATTGCCGGCTTACGGTGGTATCAAACGAACCACTTCTTACACCATGTGGACAGTCGTGCAGCAGGAAACGAAAGAGCCCTTTATTCCATGATGCCGGTGTATTTGTACACAGGCAGGGCAGGCTTGCGCATGCGTAGTCACTGCAATGCTTGATGACGTTGCACCTGGTCACACCATGTGCCCTGCCAATAACCCCTGTGCTTTCCTTTTAAAAAAGGTTTCAAGTCGAGTGCAGGAACTGGTATCAATGCGGAAGCGGTTTTGGTTGGCGGCTCCAGCTAGCTAGTCCACCAAATCATTGCCTTGAATTTGACGGTGTCCTTGCACCCAGCAGACAACAACAGGCTGCTAAGATAAGTGGACTGTGCATAAGAGTGAATAAAGCGAGATAAGTACCGGGTTTTTGTGCTTTTTAAGAATTTTCAGAGCTTTTAATACGCTTAGGGAATCTGTATATATTATTGCCTTCTCCGCAGGGGTGTCTTTGAGTGCAGGCGTTTGGTGCGTACCGTCCTCACGGACCCGAGCTAAATAGGGAGTTTCGAATTCCTCCTACGCCTAGCCGTACGTGGCTGAGCCGTGTCCGGGGAAAAGGCGTTCCTGGGGGCTGAGCCGACGCTGGTTGAATAGACCATTAGGCCCCCCGGCAGAGGCAACGCACCCCTTTGGCCCTGGCTTCACGTAGACAGCACCCTTAGACTGACCCACCCAGGGGACATCGGCAGTCGCCTTTACCTATCTCTCTCCCTCTACCTACACCTTCGTCTTTCCCTCTCACTTTACATTTTTCTTGTCTTCTCTCTTTTAGTCACTTCTAATTTTCCTGGCGCAAAGGTTAACCATGTGTGGTCATCGAACCTTGGTATATTACATTAGGTTATAGCGGCAGCTTACGACTGGCGTGGTGCAGATTATTGTATGAAGCTCTGCCGCGTCCCCTTGTAGGGCTCCGTGGTGAGCTGTCGGCGCTGTTGCCGAACTTTCCAAATATATAATGGCGGAAGCGTTTCTTCCACTCCTTGATAGACCTCTAAAGAGGTCGCACCGAAGTTCTATCTCAACTGAATCATCAAACCGACCTAAACAACTTCCCCATTTCCACGTTTTGCATAAAGAAGGAAATACAACTCTGCGTAAACTGCCCCCCTTCTAGGTGGCGAAATTCCTAGCCGAAGCAATAGGAAAGGAATACAAAGCATCAACAATGAACACCGAAGACCTCCTGATAGAAATCGAAAGGAAAGAACAAGTAACAAAACTCTATGACATAGACAGTATCGGAAATATGGATATCACAAACACAGCTCACCGATCTCTGAACACATGTAGGCGTGTCATCTCGGATGTAAATTTCCTGAACCTCAGCGACGAGGAGCTCCTCGAGGGTTTCCAAGGTCAAAATGTAGTGAAGGTCTAACGAATAGCAATCAGACGAATAAACGAACAACTCCCAACGCAACACAGTCCTAACTTTTCGCACAAGCACACTTCCTAGCTCCCTCGAAGCAGGATACCTGAAAATAAATGTCAGACCATGCATACTAAACCCGAGGCGCTGCTTCAAGTGCCAGAGGTTCGGCCATGCTTCACAATCTTGTAGAAGTGAAGAAACGTGTGCCAACTGCAGCGCAAACGCCCACAGGTCAGAGAAATTTCAGGAATCTTCCCACTGCGTGAACGCAAAGGCGATCGCCCGGCGTATTCCATGCTGGAAAAAGAAAAGGAAATAGTTGCTCTAACAGTCAAAGAAAAACTAACTTTCTTTAAAGCGAGGAACAGCCTTCGATTCTTACCTCAGAAAAGCTATTCCAGCGCTGTGTGGCAGGGGGAAACACCGCAACAGCATCAGAAGCCTACGGGGATCGCGGCCAGTGGTCCCGTAGCAGCTCCACCTGCCCCCTTGGTGGTAGCAGCCAGTGCTGCTCCACCATCAACATCCAAGGCACCCCTACCTGCTTCGGCTGCGCAGGGCCCGCGACTCCGTCGCACACCAAAGCCCGAGACGCACGTCTCAGGGCCTGGCTCTCGATCCTCCAGCGCCTCTCACAAGGCAATAGAGATCGACCCTAAAACCTCGATGTCGTCGACACCGAAAAACCAGTACTCTCTCGAGCGCGCCAAGCGGGACAAGACCCCAATAACGCTGCAACCTAAGAGATAACCTAAGTGGTTATCGCTCTTCATAAACCAAGTTTTTACCATATGTCACCTACTATATTTTAAAAATCCATCTGCATTATTAGTACACTTGCTTCCTTTGAATTCCATAATGGCTTTTATTATTCATTGGAACGTCAGAGGCACACTTCAAAACTTAGGTGACATTAAAGACATCTTTAAGAAGTTTTTCCCGATAGATTTTTGCCTCCAGGAAACAAACCTTGGTGCGAAGCACACTCGTATGCAAAAAGGGTATACAGTTGTCTGTAAGGACCGGCAACGCTGTAGCCATTTATCGGGAGGAGTTGCAATCGTAATAAAAAGCGGCATTCCCACCAGAGCAATGACACTGAACACCCCTCTCGAGGCTGTGGCAGTCAGCATTATCGCACACAAAGACATGTCCATCTGCTCTATCTACATTCCCCCCAATAAATAATTCACACTACAAGAGCTCGAGGACTTGACCGCCCAACTCCCAGAACCGTTTGTTCTCGTAAGAGTTTTTAACGCCCATAGTACGCTATGGGGCAGTGACAAAACGTACCAAAAAGAGCAACTAATCGAAGATTTTATTTTATCGAATTACATTAGTCTTTTAAACTCTAACACACCTACATACTTTTCACCAAGTTTAGGAAAGTTTAGTTGCTTTGGTCTAGCATTCTGTTCACCATCTGTATTTGGTGATTTCAAGTGAGAAGTCCTCGCCTCTTCGTACAGCAGTGATCACCTACCTGCAATCATCAAACTGCCATCCTCACTACCCACCATCACCTCTAAACCACGCCGCTGGCTAATCCATCTTGCAGACTGTCCACTATTTTTAGAGATCACAAAACTTGAGGATGCTATCACGCCAGATATGACCGTAGATGACATAAATGACAAAATCACAGACATAAAAATTGCAGTCGCAGAAAATATGATACCACGATCATCAAATTATGTCCAAAATGAACGAAATACCTGGTAGACAAAAGAATGCACCGAAGCAAAAAAACTGCAAAACAAAGCTTGGGGTCTCCTGAGGAGGCAACCCACAGATTGTAACCTCATGAGCTTCGAGCAGGCTAAAGCGAAGGCGCGATATATTTGTAGACAGGCTAAAAAAACGTCACGGCACAATTACGTATCTTCCATAAATACCACTGTCTCGTCTTAGAGATTGTGGCACCAGTTGAAGAAATTCAGAAGAGACTACTCAGCCTACACTATCCCCAAACTTACAAGCCCAGACATCCAGACTACAACACAAGAACAAGCCTATATATTAGGGAAACACTTTTTCAACAATTCCAGCTCAGCCCACTACTCCGATACTTTCCGCAAACACAAACAGACCACAGAGAAACGAAAATTGCCGCTCACAGGTGTTTCCCATGAAGCTTACAACCAACCACTTACATTACAGGAATTTAACATCATGCTATCAAATGGTAAAAAAAACGGCAGTAGGCCCCAACAACATACACTACTTGATGTTGGCACATTTAAGTGAAGCATGAACAAAGGTCCTGCACAACTTTTTAATACAGTATGGCAAAGTAGAAAAATGCCGAAACAGTGGAAAACTGCCATACTAGTTCCATTTCTAAAATCTGGTAAACCTCCAATATCACCGAACAACTACAGACCAATCGCTCTCACCAAATGTCTGGTGAAAACATACGAAAGTGTTTTTAAAGGCACCCTGTACTTTATCCTTTATTGTAGAAACTTGATAGATAGTCATCAATCAAGTTACAAAAAAGAATGTTCAACCGCTCACCACCTTGTACGTCTGAAGCATGAAATACGAGAGGCATTTCACTACAAGCAGTACTGTCTCGTAGTTTTTTTTATCTATAGAAGGCCATACGATACTAGCAGTGATACGCAATTCTACAAGAACTCGCTAATCTAGAGATCGAGGCGCAATGTTAAACTGTATATCGAATTTCATGACTAACAGGACATTTCAGGTGCGTCTGGGCACTGTACTTTCACGCACATTTGTGCATGAAAATGGCGTACCCCAAAGGTACGTCCCTAGCACTATTCTCATCCATCATTCATCATCAGCCTGACTACGTCCACTGCAGGACAAAGGCCTCTCCCATGTTCCGCCAGTTAACCCGGTCCTGTGCTTGGTGCTGCCAATTTATACCCGCAAACTTCTTAATCTCATCTGCCCACCTAACCTTCTGTCTCCCCCTAACCCGCTTCCCTTCTCTGGGAATCCAGTCAGTTACCCTTAATGACCAGCGGTTGTCCTGTCTACGCGCTACATGCCCTGCCCATGTCCATTTCTTCTTCTTGATTTCAGCTATGATATCCTTAACCCCCGTTTGTTCCCTAATCCACTCTGCTCTCTTCTTGTCTCTTAAGGTTACACCTACCATTTTTCTTTCCATTGCTCGCTGCGTCGTCCTCAATTTAAGCTGAACTCTCTTTGTAAGTCTCCAGGTTTCTGCTCCGTAGCTAAGTACCGGCAAGATACAGCTGTTATATACCTTCCTCTTGAGGGATAGTGGCAATCTACCTGTCATAATTTGAGAGTGCTTGCCGAATGTGCTCCACCCCATTCTTATTCTTCTAGTTACTTCAATCTCGTGGTTCGGTTCTGCGGTTATTACCTGCCCTAAGTAGACATAGTCTTTTACAACTTCAAGTGCACTGTTACCTATCTCGAAGCGCTGCTCCTTGCCGAGGTTGTTGTACATTACTTTCGTTTTCTGCAGATTAATTTTAAGACCCACCTTTCTGCTCTCCTTGTCTAACTCCGTAATCATGAGTTGCAATTCGTCCCCCGAGTTACTCAGCAATGCAATGTCATCGGCGAAGCGCAGGTTACTAAGGTATTCTCCATTGACTCTTATCCCTAACTGTTCCCATTCTAGGCTTCTGAAAACCTCCTGTAAGCACGCGGTAAATAGCATTGGGGAAATTGTGTCCCCCTGCCTTACACCCTTCTTGATTGGTATTCTGTTGCTGTCTTTATGAAGCACTATGGTAGCAGTTGATCCCCTGTAGATTTCTTCCAGAATGTTTATATATACTTCATCTACGCCCTGATTCCGCAGTGTTTGCATGACGGCTGATATTTCTACTGAATCAAACGCCTTCTCGTAATCTATGAAGGCTATGTATAGTGGTTGGTTATACTCTGAGCATTTCTCTATTACCTGATTGATAGTATGAATGTGGTCAATTGTTGAGTAGCCTGTTCGAAATCCTGCTTGTTCCTTTGGTTGATTGAATTCTAATGTTTTCTTTACTCTGTTAGCAATTACCTTTGTAAATAGCTTGTATACTACAGAGAGCAAGCTGATCGGCCTGTAATTCTTCAAGTCCTTGTCATCTCCTTTCTTATGTATTAAGATGATGTTAGCGTTCTTCCAAGACTCTGGTACTCTTCCCGTCAAAAGACACCTCGTAAACAGGGTGGCTAGTTTTTCTAACACAATCTGTCCTCCATCTTTCAGCAGATCTGATGTTACCTGATCATCACCAGCAGCTTTGCCCCTTTGCATGCTCTCCAAAGCTTTTCTGACTTCTTCTATCATTACTGGTGGGGTGTAATCTGGGTTACTGCAAGTTCTTATAGTATTAAGGTCGTGGTTGTCTCGACTACTGTACAGATCTCTGTAAAACTCCTCTGCTATTTTAACTATCCTATCCATATTGGTAGTTATTTTGCCTTCTTTGTCCCTTAGTGCATACATCCGACTTTTCCCTATCCCAAGTTTCCTCTTCAATGCTTTGACACTTCCTCCGTTTTTCAGAGCGTGTTCAATTCTCTCCATGTTATACCTTCTTACATCGCATACCTTACGTCTATTGATCAACTTCGAAAGCTCTGCCAGTTCTATTTTGTCTGTTGCACTTGACACTTTCATGATTTGACGCTTCTTAATTAGGTTCTTCGTTTCCTGGGAAAGCTTGCCAGTGTCCTGTCTAACTACCCTGCCTCCAACTTCCACTGCACACTCCGTAATTATACTCGTCAGATTATCATTCATTGTATCTACGCTAAAGTTCGTTTCCTCACTAAGAGCCGAGTACCTGTTCTGCAGCGACACTCTGAATTCCTGTACTTTCCCTCTCAGTGCTAGCTGATTGATTGGCTTCTTGCGTATCAGTTTCTGTCGTTCCTTCTTCAAGTCTAGGCGAATTCGAGACCGTACCATTCTATGGTCACTGCATCGTACCTTGCCAATCACTTCCACATCCTGCACGATTCCAGGGTGTGCACTCATTATAAAGTCTATTTCGTTCTTATTTTTGCCATTAGGGCTCCTCCATGTCCACTTGCGGTTTTCTCGTTTTCGGTAGAAGGTATTCAAAATCCGTAAATTATTGCGTTCTGCGAATTCTACTAGTAGCTCTCCTCTGGCATTTCTAGCACCGATGCCATAATCTCCTACCGCCTGGTCTCCAGCCTGCTTCTTCCCTACCTTTGCATTAAAGTCGCCCATCACTATAGTATACTGTGTTTTTACCTTACTCATTGCCGATTCCACGTCTTCATAGAAGCTTTCAACTGAAGCGTCATCATGGCTGGATGTAGGCGCGTAAGCCTGTACTACCTTCATCTTGTATCTTTTATTCAGTTTAATTACGATACCTACCACCCTTTCATTAATGCTATAGTATTCCTCTATGTTGCCAGCTATGTTTCTGTGAATTAGGAACCCCACTCCCAGTTCTTTTCTGTCTGCCAAGCCCCTGTAGCAAAGGACGTGCCCATTCTGTAGCATCGTATAGGCCTCATCTGTCCTCCTAACCTCACTGAGCCCCATTATATCCCATTTAACACCCTCTAGCTCCTCGAATAGTACAGCTAGACTTCCCTCAATAGATAAGGTTCTAGCGTTAAACGTTGCCAAGTTCAGGTTCCAATGGCGGCCTGTCCGGATCCAGAGATTCTTAGCACCCTCTGCTGCGTTGCAGATCTGACCGCCGCCGTGGTCAGTTGCTTCGCAGCTGCTGGGGACTGAGGGCCGTGAGTTATTTGACGTAAGCATGTGGGAGGTAGTGGCCAGATACTGCACCAGGGTGGCCAATCCTTCTCTGGTGAGGGAGTGCGTTTCGGCGGTGTTTGCCGGTGAGGCCGCACCCCAGGCCTCTTACTGCAGTTCCATCAACACGCGGATTTTTTTTTTTAATCCGGTTGGGAACTGCGCGGTACCGGGATTTGAACCACGGACCTCTTGCATGCGAGGCGGATGCTCTAACCACTACGCCATCGCCGCACTTAAGGGGCTTTAGTAGTGTCTTAATAAAAAGGCCGAATTGTGGCGACCTCTACATTGAAATAGAGTACTTGATTGCCATGCAGAATGCTTGGGTTTGATTCCTGCTGGCACACTGATACTATCTATTCTTTGCATTTGTAGGGCGAGCGCTGCCGATGTCAGTTTTCCTTAACACTCTGGTGTAATCATTACTCCGAGAGTGCGTCATCGGCTGCTTACGCATCAACAGGTCCCGAATGTTGGCAAGACTTCATGCATTCCCATCCATTGTGTGTGCATTGACTGACGTCACTTAGAGCGGGGGTCTCAAACACACGTTCCAAGGCCCACACATGAGTATCTGTTCCACAATTTCTTTCAAAACTTTTCTCATTAGTACTTTCTCATTAGTACTTTCAAAAGTTCTCATTAGTACTTCTTAAAGCTTACTGCAAGTTGCTGGTGTGAGAATCGCGATTTTCGGCGACTTCGTTTTCTTTCTCGCTCTCTGCGTTTTCGTGGAAAGTTCTCCCCGCGTAATTCTCGCACCCCCCCAACTTTGCATCGATTTTCTGGCAAAAAAAAGTGCGAGGATCATGCGAGTAAATACGGTATGATTAATGCCTTAGCGGGTACCAAGCAAGTGAGCTTGCAGTAGTTGCCAAATTAGTGTTTTGAAAAGGCTCTCAAAGGCCGCTCTTGTAGCTTTCGCTGTGACTGTGCTGCGCCTACCACGCAGGCCTGGCATTTTTTTTCCCCACCCACCTCCATCTACGCATATGTTGTACATGTGTGTAAAATAAATCAAATCAAACAGTACTACCCTATAATACTACCGACCCAGCAGAAGAAAGCGGCAGCAGCAGCAGTAGATACACCAATTCAGGGAATGTAGGCCAAGAGAGCTCTGCTAAATGACGTCTTGCCCACCCACCTGGCATGGCGAGCCCCAGCATGGCACACCAGCGGCTGCGCACTTCCTCGACGGCCCGCGTGTCAAGTGCGTTTGCCAGGGGGCTCAGCAGGGGTGACAAGTTTGGCAGCACAGTGTCCGTCATCAGCCTCAGGGCACCCAGGGCGTCCCGTAGGCTGCCTTCTTCAAACTGTCGCGCACAGTGTTCATTCAGAGCCAGCAGTGCCATGCGTTGCATGGCACTGCTGCACTAGTGCGAGCATTGGCATAGTGCGAGCATGGCACTAGTGCGAGCCAGCACTATTCTATTTATACTAAAAATGAATTTAATCAACAAGGTCATACCACGCACAATGATGCACTCTCTAAATGTTCATGATCTTCATATCGCTTCTCGTGCCTATAACCTAACAACCTGTGTGAGGCCGCTTTAAATTACCATAAATAGGTTGATACATTGGGCTGACAAAACTTTTCTTAATTTTTCACACAAAAGACTGTTGCTGTAGTGTTTACATTACAAAGAGCATTAATCTCTGATCCAGTGCTCACAATAAACAATATAGCTATGATGATTAAACAAGAACAAAAATTTTAGGTGTCAAAATCGACAGAAAACTGAATTTTTTGGCTTACATAAACGCAGTAAAACTCAAGGCGAATAAAGCACTTAATATATAGATAGTTCTGTCCCATAAGCATTGGTGTTCTGATAAGTTGGGCCTACTGAAGGTTTATCGTTCCGTCGTACGTAGAATCTTAGACTATGGGTGTATCGTTTACTGCTCGGGGAGAGAATCCTACATTCAGCGCTTAAACACAATCTCGGTCTTCGTTTGTCCAGTGTAGCTTATAGACCAGTGCAAAGTATATACATTAATTGCAATCAACCTCCGCTATGCCAGCATCACGTATTTTTAACCCTCTCGTATGTTTTAAGAATAAGGTAACTATCTCACCACATAAGCAACGACATCACCACGCAATGTCACTCACGCTTACACTATTCCAACAGGCCAAACCTTATGAAACCATTGATTTTACGCTTTGAAGAGTATTGCCCTACATACGATATTTGTAATTGTGCACGAAATGTCGCCATCAAACCACCGAGGCTACCACCATAGTCTGATCTGACGCAACTATGTGAATTTTCACTGACCCAATTTAAGAAACAGATCACTGCACCAGAACACATAATTCAATAGTTTCGTACACTTCGGGGCAAATACGAAGGATACAGAGAAGTTTACACTGATAGTTCCAAAAGAAAACACCATGTAGGCATCGGGATCGTGACAGGAGAAAGCATGGTCAGTGCCAGAATGCCTCAGTGCATATCCATTTTAAGCGCTGAATGGGAAGACCTTATGGGAAGCATTACAGAAAATAATCACAAGGAAACACCGGAAAGCGATCGTATACACAGACTCATTATATTCACAAAGGCATTAAATTTAGGATCCGAGTGTGAACCGTTACTTGGTGATATACTGAACATGACCGTATTAGACAAATAGATTGTGATCATTCGTTTATGCTGGGTACCAAGCCACATAGATATACCAGGCAATGAAAAGGCAGACGAATGTGCGCCTTCAGCAGCTCATACAACGGTTAAGCAAATAAACATTCCCATTAAAGACAGCCTGCGCTCTATTCGCATAGCTTTATCATTAACATGGCAGCAACAGTGGGACTCCTGGACTCCTGCACAAGTAACAATTTCTATCTAGTGAAACCCACTGTGAGTGAATGGAAATCGTGCCGGCATGAGGAACGCTTCATAGAGGTTGTCCTTTGCAGATTCTGCATTTGGCACACTCACCTCAACCACAACTTTTAGGGGCGAAGCTCCTTAGGGCGTGGGCTGTGCGTCCCCTGTAGCCTGTATGTAGCCACCTCTAGTTTAGTTCTTGCAGTGTTCACTCGATGGCGGTACCATCCCTTGTATCTAGCCACCTCTAGTTTAGTTCTTGCAGTTTTCACTAGATGGCGGTACCGTCTCCTGTATGCAGCCACCTCTCGTTTAGTTCTTGTAGTGTTTACTAGATGGTGGTACTTGTAGCTGATGATGAAAAGATGCAAGATGTTATAAACTAGAAAGCAGTACTTGTAGTTGATGAAAGACGCGAGATCTTATAAAATAGGAATGATGTGACATATGGCGCGTGTCATTGCTTGAAGGCAATCGTTCGATTTAGTGCGGCGACGTACGCTAGGGGGAGCGATGTAATAAAATCGAATGGGCAAAATGTACAGAGGATTCATGGTTTACCAGGTTTACCTCCGGAGCTTCGCCCACTCATCATCATTCACTTCGTGGATATGGCGGAATTTTTTTGCTCAAAGGGAAAGACAGGCCACAATGGGAAAAATACAAACAATCATTAACAGTTATGCATATTCTAATCCCTTGTCCTTACATAGAAACAGAAAGACGAAAGTACTTCAGAGAACTTTACAAATGTCAAATGCTGTTACATCCGAGTCTCATTCTATGAGAGGACCCTATAATTCCCCAGTGTAATGTTTTCAATTTTCTGAAACCGGCTTTTTATATAAACTTTAGAGCTACTGGTTACTATCAAACACCTTGTGTTTGGCACTGCTTGGCCTCAGTTGCCCTTACGCCAGTAAACCCAATATAAGTAACTATTATTGCCTTCTGTTGATTTATTTGTTTAATGTGTTTGACGGCCGCAAGTATCGCATAAGCTTAGCCGGTGAAAATTCTTGAATCAGAGGGCAAATTGCCAGCTTCCGAAAAGGATTGGCCAACTGCGTACGATACAGAAGGGTTGGACTTTAAAGCATCCGTAAAGAACTCCGGATACGTGTATTTCTGTTGTAGTTTAGGAAGTATACCTCGATATGTGCAATTGGTGCACGCACCCTAACCCCCAAGAAACACACATCGCTATCTATCGCAAGCCATTGCCACGGTGGCAGGCATACTGCGGAAGCCTTCAAACGGTGTTTAAGTGGCACACAGGTTTCCTTCGCTAGGCCCCACTCACGGAGTGAGTAAGGCTGTCTTATAGAAGGCTGTTTCTCAAACACAGCAAGGCTTGACAAGTCATTAATTGAGGAATGTGGTGGGTGATCCTTGTCTGTATTTTATTAAGATAACAGTTAAAAGACATGTAACATCTCTGTAGGTGGAGCGACCATTCGTTCGATTCCACGTACAGGCTTTCCACGGGGCTTGTGTTCAAAGTACCCGTAGAAAGACAGATGCCTAGATGATGAACAGGGTCAAGCACTTTAACGGCAGTAGATGTCGCAGACTGATATGCTATTGAGCCATAATCTAGGCGGGTACGTATGAAGCTTTTATACAAAGTCGCTAAACACTCGTTGTCACATCCCCAATAGCGCGTGACAACTCTTTTAAACGTTCATAGCTTTTATGCACTTCTTTTTTCAAATATTTGATATGTGGTATGAAGGTTAGCTTGGTGTTCAAGATTAGGTCTAATAATTTGTGTTCGGTATTAACGGAAAGACTTTGGCCATGCAGTTGAATTATGGGTTCGGAATAAATGCCTCTCTTCCTGGAGAACAAGACACACGTGCTTTTCTGTGCATTCAGTCGGAACCCGTATTCTTCTGCCCAATTGGAAACTTTGTTTGACTAAGCTGAACCTGCCGCTAACACATGGCCAGATTAGAAGACTTAAAACCAAGCTGGACATCATCGCCTTATGTGCAATAAAACATATTGCGAGGAATAGACAAGCGCAAAGAATTCATTTCAATTATAAAAAGTGTGCAACTAAGTGCACCACCTTTCGGCACGCCTGTTTCTTAGACAAACGTTTGAGAAAGAACGCTGCCCACTCAAACGCGAAATTTGAAGTTTCAGAAGTAACTATCGATTTTAGTACATATTCTACCACGCACGCCAATGTGGGACAGGTCTTTTAGTATTCCAAAGCGCCATGATGTATCATGAGCCTTTTCGATGTCGAGGAACACAGAAAGAAGTAATGCTTGTGGACAAAAGCATCTCTGATCTGTGCCTCGATAAGAACAAGGTGGTCGGTGATAAACCTACCTTCTCGAAACCCGCAATGTAATCGGTCGAGCAAATTGCTTGTTTCAAGATAATGTACAAGTCGGCAGTTTGTCATTCTTTCGAGAAGTTTGCACAGGCAGCTTGTAAGCTCGATAGGCCTATAACTCGAAACTGAAAAGGGTCCTTGCCCTGTTTCAAAATGGGAATAAAAATAGCTTCTTTCCAGGAAGTAGGGATAGCACCAGAGAACCAGATAGCGTTGTATAAACAAAGTAAGGCTTCTTGCGTTTCGATTGGTAGGTTTTTTAACTTTTCGTAAACCACACGGTCAGAACCTGGAGTGCAATCACTGAGAGAGTTCAGTCATGTAAGGAGCTCAGCTAAGCTGAAAGCTTGGTTTTACGCCTCGGATCTTGTATATTTGTGTTTCTAGTTTTTGCTTTTCTATTTTGTTCTTTATTTTTGGAAAGCATCAGTATAGTGAGACGAGCTGGACACCCTTTTAAAGTGTGCACCGAGGAAGTTTGCCTGATCTTCCAAGGTGCCACTCTGTGTGCTTACAAGTGGGAGTGTGTGCTTGTCTTCCTGCTAGCCTACCAATCATGTTCCTTACTTTTGCCTCCTGTGTATATGAATTGATCCCTAATAAAAACTTCTGCCAACTTTCTCTTCTGGCCTGCCAAAACGTTCCCCTAGCTTCAGACTTCGTTTTCTTAAATATGTCAACATTCTCGGCTGTCGGTGAGTTCTGAAGCAACCTTCGTGCTTTGTTCTGCTGCTTGCGCGCATTTTGGCACTCAGAATATCACCTTAGCACACGACGTTTTCCAGGGTTTTCATTTGTTTGTGGGATGCATCTTGTTGCTGCATCAATCACAAACACTGTGAAGTAGTTGACAGCAGCATTAATGCTTAAAATGCACATGTCACGCCAACTTAAATAAGTGATGGTATAAAACTGTTCCCAGTCGGCTTTGCTATATATTAACTTGGAAATCTGTGGCGGGCATTCAGTTGATGTAGGTGTGCTCAAAAGTACGGGAAAATAGTCACTTCCGTAGTGATTAGTGCTGACTTTTCAGTGAAGTAGAGGCATAAGCAATGGAAATACTATGCTTAGCTCAATAGAAGAATAGGTATTGTTAGCGAGGTCAAAATAGGTTTGTTCTTTTCGAGTCAGGAGACACGTGCTAGAAGGGAGCAGAAACTGTTCAATCAATCTACATTGGGCGTCACAACGAGAGTTGCCCTATAGCCTGCTATGCCCATTCAAGTCTCCAAGGAGAACAAAAGATTCCCGAAGTTCACCGATTAAGGACTGGAAGTCATGTTTCTTTAGGTGATGGATCGGAGGTACGTAAAGAGTGCGAATAGTGATCAGTTTGTCGGAAAGCACAGCTCGATCAGCCACTGCCTCACGGGATGTTTGAAGTTGACAATGTGTGCATGCAATCCCTAGATTCACTATGATGCCAACACCTCCAGATGATGTCACGATATCATCACGGTCCTTTCGAAAAATAGCGTATTGCCTACAAGGTGGTGTGTTTTAGATTTAGGTGTGTTTTTTGTACACACAGCACTTTTGGGGAGTGTTGGTGTTAAAGTTCTTGGACATCGTCAAGGTTTCTCGGAAGGCCCCTGACATTTCATTGTAGAATTTCAGTCTTCACAGTGAAAGTAATGTGGTATTGTGTATATGAAGAGCAAGTGGCTGTTTAGGTGGGAAGATTGATTTTAAGTATTGATTTATTTGTGGGGTTTAACATCCCGACAACACCATTTAATTATGAAAGGCGCCGTAGTGAAGGGCTGCGCAAATTTCAACCACGTGGTGTTCTTTAACGTGCACCCCAATTTGAGCACACGGGCTTATAACATTTCCGCCTTCATCGGAAATGCAACCGCCGCAGCCGGGATTTGATCCCGCGACTTGCGGGTCAGCAGCCGAGTACTTTAGCCACTAGACCACTGCGGTGGGGCTTAATTTTAAGTATAACAGGGCCGTCACCAGGCCCTGCCATCTGCTTTTGTTTTTTTGACGTGCTCCAAGGAGCCACGCCTCTCTTTCGGCACCAAGGGTACCGACGCAACCATTGCCTTCTTGGATGCACTGGATTTCCGCACGTGTGAGCTCGTTGTTCGAATTATGGGCCCCATCATGTGAGGCGCCAGAGGGCCTTGCTCAGTCGAGACGCCAGAGGGCCTTGCTCAGAGACACGTGGATCAATTTCACACAAGGAGAGACCTGGTTGAACCACACCGTGACAGGGAGGGGAAATGATGCCTATGTCGAGAACTACGCAAGTAACTTCCGGATCAGGGCCAAAAGTAAAGACGGAACTCCGTGAGCCACCACACCAGCTGTAGTCATCATCCCTGACGCAAAGCCAGGAGAAGCAGAAGTCCAGGGAACCTACAGTGACCACCGAACTCCAGCGCTCAACACGACAGCGGAAACCTGTGCAGCGTCTCCAATAATATTGATGCAGAAATGTTGTAACTGTAGTGTAACGTTTATCAGTTTTTGGCTCAGTTACAGCCAAAGCTTCTATCTCTTGTTTCACTTACCTTGGTTCCCTTTTCCTTCTTACTTTGAGTCTTTATATTGCTACGTACACTGCAAACAAACGCCCATTCTACGAGCTTGTCAGCTCGTGTCTACTTCGCTTGCGCCAACGCAAAGGGATCGACGAACGACGTAACAATATGTCACTTTAAAATCAGCACGACGTTACGAGGTGGAGGAAAACGATGCCATACATAAATTCCGTGTCTTGATTATCATGTCGATTGATATGTGGGGTTTGACATCCCAAAAACACCATTTAATTATGAAAGGCGCCGTAGTGGAGGGCTCCGCAAATTTCAACCACCTGGTGTTCTTTAACGTGCACCCAAATTTGAGCACACGGGCTTATAACATTTCCGCCTTCATCGGAAATGCAACCGCCGCAGCCGGGATTTGATCCTGCAACTTGCGGGTCAGCAGCCGAGTACTTTAGCCACTATACCACTGCGGTGGGGCTTAATTTTAAGTATAACAGGGCCGTCACCAGGCCCTGCCATCTGCTTTTGTTTTCTTGACGTGCTCCAAGGAGCCACGCCTCTCTTTCGGCACCAAGGGTACCGACGCATCCATTGCCTCCTTGGATGCACTGAATTCCCGCACGTGTGAGCTCGTTGTTCGAATTATGGGCCCCATCATGCGAGGCGAGGCCTTGAGACCTAGGATTCTGGAGTCTCCTGTCTCTGTTCGGAAGTAGGTGGAGTAGTTTGGACAACAGCCGCCATAGGGGCAGGTGCCACAACCACCGGCTCGGTATGTGCGAGCCGAGGGAGTGGCGAGGGCTGGTGCGGTGGTGCCCCCTGACGCGCCGCATCAACATATGCTGTGCTATAGAATTACGAGACTGTTTTTTTTTTCAAGTAAATGTTTTCTTTCCCCTTCAGCGTTATTATTCCTTTTCTTTCTTCTGGTATGCGAACGAACGTAAATATGCAGCATGGTTTCCGTCACAGTTTACACAGTGCGGCTGCTTTTCTCAGTTCTCAGACACCTAGCCTAGGACTCCAAATTGTGCACGATTGGCGATCACGCCAGCTTTTATAGTCATGGCCATACCTGTGACGTTGCAAGAAACGACGAGGGCTAGGTATGTAGGGCCATGAAGAGGTCTTCGTGTACCCTGTTTGAATAGATTCTGGCATTTTACTGGAAGCAAACGTGAGTATTGAGTGTTTTGTTTGTACTTTATTGTTGTCTTTTCTGATAATATTTCTCTGTATGTTGGTCACAACTTGGTTCTTTCATCCCTCAAAATGTGCAGACTCGGTTAGGCCAAGGAAGTCATTATCAGGTACCACTCCGCGAGTTGTGTTCATTGATCTGTTTGGTGTTACGGTTATCGGTACGTCACCGAAAGCTCAGAGATGGTCGAGCTTTTTAAATTGTTCCTTTTCCTGAATTCAGAGGACGAGGTCTGCGGTAGCCATTTTGGTTAACTTGTATCCAGCGCCAAGAGACTCGATAAAACACTTATTAACTGCGAAGGGAGAGATGGTCCTGGCTTGCTTTCCAGTTTTCTGACAGTGGATGACATGAAAGTGAGGAAATGATTCGACTGGCCTGTTGAAAACGTTTATGTCATCAGTGCGTACCTGCTTCAAGCCCATTCAATCGATCAGTAAGGGGAATGCTCTACGCATGCCGGTTTTAAATGAGAAGCAAATTTTAGCGAAGTTCGGCGACTTTGAGCGTATCTATCTATCCATCTAGCCGCCTACGACTTTAGCTCTCCTGGCCGTTCCCATAATGGTGTCGATACCAAACTTGGTATGGCAAAACATGACTGTATGTATAAGCTATTTAAGTAGTCGTAACAACAAAGTCATGGTACGTATGTCATGAATGTGATGATATACATTTCATGGTCCCGCTGCTTTTGCGGTAGTTTCGTTCAAATGGCATGTTGTAAAACTGTTATGTTACGACATGATTTCATGGGCCCCGCCAAGGTGGTCTAGTGGCTAAGGTACTCGGCTTCTAACCCGCAAGTCGCGGGTTAAAGTCCCGGCGGCGGCGACTGCTTTATTGATGGAGGCGGAAATGTTGTAGACCCGTGTTCTCAGATTTGGGAGCACGTTAAAAAAACCCTGGTGGTCGAAATTTCCGGAGCCTTCCACTACGGCTTCTCTTTTAATCATATAGTGGTTTTGGGACATTAAACCCCAAATATCAATCTATGAACATGATTGCATGGCGAACACAAGCGACCGACCCTAACATAAAAATCACGAAGTGCGTGTCATGTGACAACATAACTACAAGCCACGTGCATGATGCGCTAGCGGCTGTTTCGCTACCTTTACATATGCCGAATTCAGTATTACGAGACGTCAGTGGTTGATGAGGATATGTGACAGGTGCATACATGATAGTTATGAGATTTGTGTCATGTGAGAATATGGCTACATGCCACAGTCACGGCGCCAATACATTTCGACGTGACACCGTGCACGTGCTCCCTGGCGTTCATTTCCTGGCGTCACGCCGGTGCTGCCATGCCAGGTGCCGGTCCTGCCATATACTCGCAGGCGCGCGCCAGAATGCGCTGCTTTGACGCATGTGCGCTTCAGTGCGTCCGGCGTCCCTCCGTCACGAAAAAAGGGAGACGCAGTGTTGTCTGAGTAACGCCTCGGCACGAAATGCAGCAAGTCACATTTCGTGCCGGTTGCCGTCGGGCTGCACCAACGGACACTGGTCACGCCTGGCGTAAGACTATAGAGTGCTCGCGTTTTGCTAGCGCAGCGTCGCTGTGCCCAGCGTGCGCACGCGTCAATGCTACATCCGAGTCTTTTGGGCCCTTTATGATGCGCTTGAGGCCGTTTTGCTAGCTCCACACATACCTAATTTGGTGTCACGTGACGTCAATGGACAACGAAATATATGATTTGGGCAAACATAATAATTCTGACACGAGTGTCATGTAAGAACATGACAAAATACCGCGCTTATAGCTTGCTCGCGGCCGTTTCGCTAGCTCCACATATACTAAATTTGGCATTACGTGGCCTGAACAGATGAAGAAAGTGAACGACACATCCTGACATGATAATCAATCTAGTGGCTAAGGTACTCGGCTGCTGACCCGCAGGGCGCGGGTTCGAATCCCGGCTGCGGCGGCTGCATTTCCGATGGAGGAGGAAATGTTGTAGGCCCGTGTGCTCAGATTTGGGCGCACGTTAAAGAACCCCAGGTGGTCTAAATTTCCGTAGCCCTCCACTACGGCATCTCTCATAATCATATAGTGGTTTTGGGACGTTAAACCCCACATATCAATCGACATGATAATCAAGACACGGAATTTATGTATGGCATCATTTACCTCCACCTCGTAACGTCGTGCTGATTTTAAAGTGACATATTGTTACGTCGTTCGTCGATCCCTGTGCGTTGGCGCAAGCGAAGTAGACACGAGCTGACAAGCTCGTAGAATGGGCGTTTGTTTGCAGTGTACGTTGCAATATAAAGACTCAAACTAAGGAGGAAAAGGGAAACAAGGTAAGTGAAACAAGAGATAGAAGCTTTCGCTATAACAGAGCCAAAAACTGATAAAGGTTACACTCCAGTTACAACATTTCTGCATCAATATTATTGGAGACGCTGCACAGGTTTCCGCTGTCGTGTTGAGCGCTGGAGTTCGGTGGTCACTGTAGGTTCCCTGGACTTCTGCTTTTCCTGGCTTTGCGTCGGGGATGATGACTGCAGCTGGTGTGGTGGCTCACGGAGTTCCGCCTTTACATTTGGCCCTGATCCGGAAGTTACTTGCGTAGTTCTCGACATAGGCATCCTTTCCCCTCCCTGTCACGGTGTGGTTCAACCAGGTCTGTCCTTGTGTGAACTTGATCCACGTGTCTCTGAGCAAGGCCCTCTGGCGTCTCGACTGTCACCATCTTCGCTCCGTCGACTGGCTTTACTGTCCCAGTCTTCCACTTTTCACCCTTGCCAAGGTTGCGGATGTAAACATTCGTGTCCGGTGCCAGGGTCCACTCATCTGATTCACCTGGTCTTACTGCAATCAAGGGGAAATGCACGTGTCCAGACGAAACAGAATTTGGTAGCCAGTAGAAGCTCCGAAGGAGACTTGCCCAATGCGAGGAATTTTCTCCGGTAATTGAAGAGCAATCTGCAAAAGCAATCTTCTAATCGGCCCTGGTTAATCTTCTTTAGCCCATCTTTCACGGTTCGAACAGCTCTCTTTGCAAGGCCATTTCACTGGGGATGAAACGCAGCCATGCGCAGGTTAGTTATGTTGTTCTTATTCGTGAAATCGGTGAACGCAGGACTTGTGAATTGCGTTCCATTACCTGAAACAAGGGTGCGCCGAATGCCGAACCTGTTTAATAAGCTGTGCAGGCAAGTGATTGGCGAAGATGTGGTCGCCTGATTTGCTGATACGGCCTCGATTCATTTGTTGTGAGCATCTACAAGATCAAGGATCATGCTTCCATTTATTCGTCCCGTGAAATCTACATCTACTCTTCACCAGATTTCCTGGATGTCGGCCAGCTAACTGGCGGGGCAGGCGCCGGAATTGGTCGATTTTTAATACAGCTTGTGCACCTTGCCGACATTTGTTGGATGTCGTTGTCCATTCTAGGCCACCAAAAATCCGACCGAGTGATTTCCTTCATAGCTGATGATCCTTGATGAGTTTGGTTGAGCATGTGCAACATTCTAAGCAGCGCGCTCTCTGGAATGAAACCCTACGGCCCCAATAGAGCAAACGGTGGCCCAGCGAAAGCTCGAGTCTGCGGTCGTAAAAAGGGAGTAAACTTCGTTCTAGTGCTTGTGAAGGGTCGTAGTGCACTAACACCCGTGCCTGCAGCAAACACCGTTTCGCTTTGTCTAACGCGGTTTGTTTTAGATGCGGAAGCATCTTATAGTCGCGCCTTGTAGTGCGCCGTCCGCACCGCTTCTCGAACATTCGACAGCTGACGCGCGCGCATGCGCCGTCGCGCCGTCACCCACCATCTGTGCCGCGCGCGCTTCTCCTTCGAGAACATTCGACAGCTGACAGCGCATGCGCCGTCGCGCCGTCGCCATCTGTGCCGCGCGCGCGCTTCTCCTTCGAGAACATTCGACAGCTGACAGCGCATGCGCCGTCGCGCTGTATATATACTCAAGGTCGGCGCTCGCTCGCTCAGTTGCCGCTCGTCCGTTGGTTTGTACGGCGCGTCGACGTCCGAAGTCGCCGTGAAATGAATGCCAACGAATCCACAAACACAATGATCGACGTCCCTTCGACCAGCGCCGCCCTTTCGCATACGTGTGTACGTGTTCACTCATTTAACACCCCCTCCTACAACCACGTTAACCAATTTAGCCATCGACCCAAGTAAGTCGCAATTTAACACCCCATTTCACAACCACGTTAACCAATTTAGCCATCGACCCAAGTAAGTCGCACTTTAACACCCCGTTAACCAATTATATGCTCCGCATCCTCCTCAGTGTTCCCCCGAGGGAACCTGCGGGCAATTTTTCTTCTGTCCAGTCCCAACGTGTTTTTTTTCAGTAGCCGATACAATGGACAAAGCAGAGACGATATGTTCGGCAAAAACATTGAGTGGAAACCGATCATGCCAAGAAACGAACGAAGCTCGGCTACATTTTTCGGGCTGGGAGCATCAACGATTGCTTCAATGTTTTCCTCTATTGGGTGCAGCCCTTGCTGATCGATTCGGTGGCCAAGATAAATAACATACGCTTTCCGAATTTTGCATTTATCAAGGCGTAGTTTAACACCATTCTCCCGGAAACATTGCAGAACGACTTTGAGCACGTCATTCCTTCCCTGCTTTTTCGGACACCCAGACATCTTCCAGATAAGCTTGCGCGCCCGATAAGCCCTGCAGAAAAGCTTCCATCCTACGTTAAAAAATGGCTGGCGCAGAGGCAATGCCGAAAGGTAATCTATTGTAGCAGAGAAGACCTTTGTGCATGTTAATTACACAACGCTGACGCAATTCGTCATCCAGCGGAACTTTGTTATATCCATTCATTAGATCTAGTGTACTGAAATGCTTGCCGCCGTTTAAGGACGCGAACATGTAATTGATTATTGGCAGTGAGTATTGTTCCAGCTGACATGCCGCATTTGAGGTGACCTTAAAGTCGCCATAAATCCTAAGTGCCGATCTTCTTTAGCACTGGTACAATGGGCGTAGCCCATTCGGAATGCGGCACCGGTGACAAAACGCCTAACGCCACCAGCCTATCAAGCTCTTCGGAAACTTTCTCGTGTAGCGCGAAAGGAAAAGAACGAACCTTACAGAACTTGGGTGCGACTCCCTCCTTCAACTGAAGGTGCGTCGCAGATCGTTTGATGAGGCCTAGTTCCGAGCTGAGGACGTCTGCAAACTCAGCATCCGAAAAAATCTGTGTTCGTAGATGACTGCGCTGTCAGCGGCTCAGCTGAGAGGCTGAGAAGAGGAGAGCCTGCGTCGCTCAGAAGAAAAATTAGGTCTTGGCCACATCAACTTGGACCGCAGCAATCTAGCACTACCAAAGGGCATTCTACGGTTTCACCGACGTGAAATACCGGCAAGAGGATTTCTCCAAAGACTGGCAATTTTCCCAAATACACGACAGCTTTATGCGTGATGGCTTCAGTGGAGGCCGAGCGTTCTTGTGCTGCTCAAAAACCTGACGTGACACGACGCAGACTGGTGAACCAGTGTCAATAAGCATTGATACGTCAACACCTCCCCACATGAAGTTGCGCGGTATTAGGGGCTTGACAGTTTCCTCCCGCGTCGATCTTAGCGTCCAAATGTGCAGGCTATCATCAACGCCTTCATCTGTTTCCCCTTCGTTAACAGCCAGGGCTCGGCCGCGTGTTTCCGAGGGTGCTTCTTGAGTTCAAGACTCTGCGGTTTGAACATTCTGACATTTTTGAGCTAGATGACCGCGTCAACCGCAACGATAAAAACGTGCGTTATTCCAACGGCAGGCATTACTGTTATGCCTGACACTGCCACAAAGCCCGCAATCAGCGAGTACCTCTTTGCTCGTGCAGGACTGCGTCTTGATTATGGGCACAGCTTATGCTTCGCCAGCCACTTTACGGCCATCATTCTCTGCCGCTTCAGGTGCGAGGGCCTTTAATTCGGCGTCCTATAACGTCAGATCTTTCTTTGTCAGAATTTGCTTCTGCAGCGCACTCGATCTGATTCCGCACACTATTTTATCCAGCAGCATTCGGTCGAGCATGGTATCATAATTGTAGTTGTCCGCGATTCGGCAAATCTCAGTAATGAATTCTTGAACAGACTCAGTGTCCAGCTGGCAGTGGTTGAAAAAGCCGAAACTTTCTGCAATCTCATGGCGCTTGAGATCAAAGAGCTCGCCAAAGGCTTTCACGACGTCCTCATATTTTAAAGAGTTAGGCTTCTTGTACACTATTCTTCCGTAGAGTATCTGGAGAGCGCGAGTACTTAAAGAGCCACTCAGCAGGTTTGACAATTTTGAGCTGACAACCGCAATGCACAGACGAGGCGTTCATAAATCACGTCTGCTTGCTGACCCGCAGGTCGCATGATCAAATCCCGGCTGCGGCGGCTGCATTTCCGATGGTTGCATTTCCGATGGTTCGAAATGTTGTAGGCCCGTGTGCTCAGTTATGGGTGCACGTTAAAGAACCCCAGGTGTTCGAAATTTCCGAAGCCCTCCACTACGGTGTCTCTCATAATCATATGGTTGTTTTGGGACGTTAAACCCCACATATCAATCATCATTAAATCACGTCTGCCAAATTTTGCAACGCTGCGCGCCACAGAAACGGGTCAAATTTCAAGATGAACGCTGCTATCTCTCCCCTCTGCCGGGCGCGCCTAGAAAATGAGGGCATGACGTACGCGTATGAATGGTCCTACGTACACGGCAATGCGGTGACGTTGGTCCTCTACGTAGACGACTCTGCTCTGACGTTGCAGACAGTGGCACGTGATATGGCGAAAATTATTTACCGCGGCATGCGTAGTTTATGTAGTTTGTTGCTTGAAAGTATGAATAAAACTCTAGATAAACAACAAGACGCAATAAGGAAATGTGAGCGTTTTTTTTATTTTTCTCTTGCGAATTGCCACAAGATGCGGGGCTACAGTGTCGGCGTATTGCATGCGTTCGTGTCCCCGCGGTCAGCGCATCGAGCAGACGACCACCGTGGAACACCCCTACGCGTTTGCACACTCATTGTGCCCACCTATTTTACCACGTCTAAGCCAGCGTTTCCAAATGATCCTGCGGAAACAGGCAGAACACCACAAAATAACGCTGGTCAACAAAAGAACGCCACTCTCGAGCTCGGGGGTTGGACTTGTTGTTGTTGTTGTTGTTTTCCTTGTGCAAATGGCTCGTACCCAAAGAAGGGGATTGGCCGATTATAAGGTGAATTTGCCCTAAACTTTCAGCATTGCGTCATTCCAACAATTTTTTGTAACTTAATTTTGATTTGAAATACCGGTATCAAGTTTGCAGAAAAAAGAAGAAGAAAAATAGTGAGACAGCAATTTAGCAAGAGAATCGTTTAGTCGCAGTGATGTATTCTTGAACGGCGAATAAAACACCCCTGTGGCTGAAACCCAGTGTAGAGGCCCCAAATGAAAGAAGATCAGGTTGTGATAGTTGCAAGCCCAGTCTTTGAAGAGGTGGTGCTAGTATGCTTTGCCTGAATTAATCGAAACGGCGACAATGTAATAAAAAATGACTGATCGTTTCCTCTTGATTACAGTAAATGCACATAGGAGAATTCAATATGCCTGATCTATGCAAGTAAAAATTGAGGGAGGTAACCCGGCAACGAAATTTCGTGATGACTACTTCCATCATCCTTGAATTAGTCAGTTCACTGCGCCAGGGAAATAACAAATGTTTGTACTCTGGAGAAGCTGTCAGTGCAGGGTCAGATAAATTTTGCCTGATTTTAAGTGTGCAAAATCGCGCCACCGTAATGTATATTGTATGAGGGAAAATAGGAATAATTGGTGTCGAAAGGGATGCCTTCGCAAGAGAATCAGCTATTTCGTTTAACAACAAACCTTTGTGCCCTGGTGTCCAGATTAAATGAATACTTTGGAGATGACAGGGGATCAACGATTTAAAAAGTTTCACTATAGGTGAGTGACCAGATGCGGACAGAGAAGAGCACACTGATAATGAATCAGTTATGACTGCTACGACTGGAATGGAAATATTTACCTTTCGCAAAGCTAACATTATTGCCATGAATTCAGCCAGAAAGACAGGAAGAAAGTCCGGTAAGCGAAGTGAAAATGACCAATCAAGTACGGGGCAATATATTCCCACGCCTGATTTTTCATGTGATTGAGATGCGTCCGTTGCTATAATGACATTTGTTGGCAGAGTACTTAGATGGTCCTGCAATAAACCATTTAAAATGCCTGTAGGTAATAGCTTAGCGTGAGTTGGGAAGATATCATGGTAAACAATTTCTGGTGAATTTTGTTGCTCAGTTAAAGGAATCAGATCACGAACGTGTACATTTAGGGGCTCAAGTAAGGATTGAGCAAATACTATTTGTGGTTTGGTAAATCTGGGCCAATGCACGGAGAAGAATAGGTCAGGATTGGAAATAAAAATAATTTGTTCAGGGTTAAACGGTGCTTCATATAGTCGTAAAAAGGTCTGCACAGTAAGAATATTAAAGCGACATAATAAGGTTGGTATTCGTGCTTCAAGGTATAGCACTGCATTTGCAGTATACTTTGGAAGTCCTAAGCAGAGCCGTAAAGCCTCTCTTTCCAACAGAACGAGCGGCCGAAGTTTGTAGGCTGGCGCACCAGAAAAAAGAATGCAGCCAAACTCCAACACAGGTCGAACATACATTTTATATATAATCAAAAGTGGTTGGACTTAATTGGTTACGACGATAGTTATAGCGCGAGAACAAAAACGACGACACAGAGACAAGAAGGACACGAAAGACACGTGTCCTTCTGGTCTCTGTGTCGTCGTTTTGTTCTCGCGCTATAACTATCGTCATGCCATACCAACTAGCCCAAGCTGCCACACTTTTATGTTTAGGCACGTCATGCGCACGTCATCTCCGGGTCGGATGCCGAAGAGGGTGGCGAAAAAATTTGGCTTGTGAAGGCTACGCGGAGGAGCGGCAAGGGCTTCGAGCTCGCCTCCTCTCAACCTTGTGCCGCACCGCTTCGAAAAACCTGTTTTCTTCGCTCGTGACGAACCGACTCGAAAGTTTTTTTGTGGCAAAATGTTACTCATCAAACACCCAACAACTTCCACTGTCTAACTAAAATTTGGTACGGGGCCTGGTGAGTGGCCCTTTAAGGCTGCCTTGAACAACGCCCGTTTCTTGGCTGACTCTCTCACCCCTGTTGCCTGAAGGTATGCTTCTACATTGATGACATACGCTTTCCAGTTGTCTTTCTCGTCGTCGTAGTCGAACAGTTGCTGGTGCGCCATTGCCCTAGCTCATGTCCTGTTAGAATTCAGGATTTTTCTTTCCGTTTCTCGTCCCCACTGTTACGTCGATCCCTGCGCGTTGGCGCAAGTGAAGTACACAAGCTGACAAGCTCGGAGAAAGGGCGTTGATATGCAGTGCACGTTGCAATATGAAGACTGAAAGTAAAGAGGGAAAGGGAAACAAGGAAAGTGAAACAAGAGATAGAAGCTTTGGCTAAGATTGAGTTAAAAACTGATAAAGGTTACACTCCAGTTACAACACATATATTTGTGCTTCGCATATCATCGATTCCCACTGTACGTGAGATCTGCTAAACTTTTATCTTTAATCAGCAGCGTTGGCGACCAGCCACAATGGAGCCCAACGAGGGACGCTACAAGTATGCAAATACTAAAACTTGCCTATGCCAGTCACGCAACGCCACTATAACCCAATGCACCAAGACCAAGGTAGGCCATCTGCACAGGTTTAACCCTCGCAGCCAAAGAAATCCGAAGTAAAAGTTAGAAACAAGAAGACAGGAAAGATAAAAAGTGATGGCAAAGATGAAGATGTAGAGAGAGAGGTAGGGATAGGAAAAAGCGACTATCCTGACCTATTCTTCTCCGAGCATTGGCCCAGATTTACCAAACCACAAATAGTATTTGTTCAATCGTTACTTGAGCCCCTAAATGTACACGTTCGTGATCTAATTCCTTTAACTGAGCAACAAAATTCTCCAGAAATTGTTTACCATGATATCTTTCCAACTCACGCAAAGCTATTACCTACAGGCATTTTAAATGGTTTATTGCAGGACCATTTAAGTACTATGCCAACAAATGTCATTATAGCAACGGACGCATCTCAATCACATGAAAAATCAGGCGTTGGAATATATTGCCCCGTACTTGATTGGTCATTTTCACTTCGCTTACCGGACTTTCTTTCTGTCTTTCTGGCTGAATTCATGGCAATAATGTTAGCTTTGCGAAAGGTAAATATTTCCATTCCAGTTGTAGCAGTCATAACTGATTCATTATCAGTGTGCTCTTCTCTGTCCGCATCTGGTCACTCACCTATAGTGAAACTTTTTAAATCGTTGATCCCCTGTCATCTCCGAAGTATTCATTTAATCTGGACACCAGGGCACAAAGGTTTGTTGTTAAACGAAATAGCTGATTCTCTTGCGAAGGCATCCCTTTCGACACCAATTATTCCTATTTTCCCCCATACAGTATACATTACGGTGGTGCGATTTCGCACACTTAAAATCAGGCAAAATTTATCTGACCCTGCACTGACGGCTTCTCCAGAGTACAAACACTTGTTATTTCCCTGGCGCAGTGAACTGACTAAATCAAGGATGATGGAAGTTGTCATCACGAAATTTCGTTGCCGCGTTACCTCCCTCAATTTTTACTTGCATAGATCAGGCATATTGAATTCCCCTATGTGCATTTACTGTAATCAAGAGGAAACGATCAGTCATTTTTTATTACATTGTCGCCGTTTCGATTAATTCAGGCAAAGCATACTAGCACCACCTCTTCAAAGACTGGGCTTGCAACTATCACAGCCTGTTCTTCTTTCATTTGGAGCCTCTACACTGGGTTTCAGCCACAGGGATGTTTTATTCGCCGTTCAAGAATACATCACTGCGACTAAACGATTTTCTTGCTAAATTGCTGTCTCAAAATTTTTCTTATTTTTTTTCTGCAAACTTGATATCGGTATTTCAAATCAAAATTAAGTTACAAAAAAAATTGTAGGAATGACACAATGCTGAAAGTTTAGGGCAAATTCACCTTAAAATCGGCCAATCCCCTTCTTTGGGTACGAGCCATTTCTACAGGGAAACAACAACAACAACAAAAGGCGACTGCTGATTTGCCTTCAGTGGGTCAGTGCAAGGGCGCCGCCTACGTGAAGCCGGGGCCAAAGACGCGTGTTGTCTTCGCCGAGGGGTCTCAGAGGTCCAATCAGCCGGCGTCAGCTCAACCCTCAAGATTCCCTTTTCACCAGATATGGCTCAGCCACGAAAGGCTAGGCATGCGAGGGACCCAAAGCTAGCTCGTTGGCTCTGGTCCGCGGTGTCGCTACGCACCAAATGCCTGCTCTCACAGATGCCCTTGTGGGAACGAGTGTAGAAGATCGATATGTCACTTTAAAATCACCACAACGTTACGAGGCACATAGATTTAGTGCACAGTAAATACAAGTGAAGATGTTATGGGCACTGTGGTATCTGGATAAGATAAGTATGTTTTTCATAGTTGCGTAAGACGGTACCACTAGTGTTTACAATACCAGGCACAGCAGTGGTAGGCATGTAAATTGCGCCATACCTGACTCATGTCATGATTATCAGGTTTTATTCTAGCATTTGTGTTCGTCATTCAATCACGTCACATAATACCATATTTGCTATATGTGTAGCTAGCGAAAAGGCCATGAGCGCATTATGAGCGTAGCATGTAGTCAAGCTTTGTATGACATGCATATCATGATTTTCTCGTTTCAACGTGTTATTTACCTTTGTCATTCATTCACGTCATGTGATACCAGATTTGGTATAAGTGAAGCTAGCGAAACGTCCGCGAGCGCATCATGAGCATGGTATGTAGTCATGTTCTTACAAGATACGCGTGTCATGGTTATCACGTTTGCACCAGTCATTTACCTTCACCAACCATTCACGCCACGCAATACCGAATTGGGAATATGTGAACCTAGCGAAGCGTCCGCGAGTGCATTATGAGTGTGGCATGTAGTCATACTCTGAAATGAAACGCATCTCATGACTATCATGTTTGCACCAGTCATTTACCTTTCACGTCTCGCAATTCCAAATTTGGTATGAAAAAAGCAAAACAGCCGCGAGTGCATCATGAGCGTGGCTTGTAGTCATGTTATTACACGACACGCATGCCATGATTTCCACGTTAAGGCCTGTCACTTATGTTCGCCATGCAGTGATGTTGTACCGTACCAGTTCTGCGATAGGTCAGTTCTGCGATGGGTCATGAAGCCACGGCAAGAGCAGCAAGACCATGACATTCATGACACCCATGTCATAATTTTTATGTTATGACTAGCCACTTATGCTCGTTACACAGTCATGTTATGCCAAAAACGTTTTGGTAAAGATGCCATCAAGGAAACGAATGGGAGAGTTAAAAGTCGTATAAGGATAGATAGATAGATAGATAGATAGATAGATAAATAGATAGATAGATAGATAGATAGATAGATAGATAGATAGATAGATAGATAGATAGATAGATAGATAGATAGATAGATAGATAGATAGATAGATAGATAGATAGATAGATAGATAGATAGATAGATACGCTCAAAGACGCCGAGGTTCGCTGATAAATGCTTCGCATTTAAAAGTCAAATCCACCCCTCAGCGCGCTGCATTTGATTAGTAACGGTGGAACCAGTCACCGCGTAAACAATGGTCTGCTGAATTGGGCGGTGTTTTCAAACCACAATCATGTTTCAGTTGTTTGTCGATCCGCTGAGTGCAGAAGTGAGCCTTATCATGACTGGCGACTGGCAGTGCAAGAGACGCCCAACAGCTGAGCTCTCTCAAGCGGTGCTCGTCGACGAGAACACTCTCAGCGTCCCACAAGAGTGCGAGAACAATTCCAAGTGCACCGCAAGGAACGCGCACCGGTGTGCCAGTGACACGTGGTCCGCGTGGCACACGAACGCTGTGGCGCGCAATCGTCATTTCAGGTGTAGCGCGTGCATGGACAGAAGGGGGTAAGAAGCACGTCGCATGTTTTATATGCAAAGAAGCTACCGTGTAGCGCTCACTGCATCAAACAATAGACAGTCACACCTGCACCATCTGAGACACGTGTTGAACTCGGCCCTTCTCAAAATCAACGAGTGCGTATCCGAGTTCACCCGTCAATCAGTTTCATTGAGAGATGCCCACGGCGAACATCGAGTTCAACCACCACCTTTGCTCTTGCCGAGTAACAGTGCTCATGCTGCAACGTCACCGAGTGCATGGTTCATTTACCAGCTTTATCACGCAGACCACGCCCACACGCACGCAGAAGTATAGGTTATGTCCCCGAGTGGCTGCTATTGGCGACGTTTAGAATAGCGCATCATGAGCCCTTGCGGTGATATCACTGCCACTGTGCATGCGTAGTAACGTGAGCCGTCATTCACGTTCGCAGCCCGCCCTTAGAAAATCCGAAATAGCATGCGGTGATCGCAGCCTGCGAGACCCGCGAAGTGCTGTGTGTAGCTTCCGTGCATTTAGGTTTGCGGTCGGGACGAAAGTCCTAGACTTTTCGCTACAGAGGCAAACGCTATTTTAAGATTAGGAATGGTAATTGCGCACTAAACGCTAAATGCTATTCCAAAACTCTTATGGCGTCCGCAACTAAAGCAACGCCCGCAACACGTGACAACGTTATTCTAAACCTTCCTAAGTCTTGTATTCAATTTGATCGCGCTCAAGAAATATCCAATCACAGCCGCGTTGCTGACAAGATCTAAGCGCTCCTGGTGACCACCTGTCCTTCCATTTATCCGCATTATTTGATAGAAGCGAAACAAGGAACACGAGAGCAGCCTTGCTGCCTTCGAGAGTGGAAATTTACATGCTGCAGGTGAAACGAGAAAACTTGTGCGAATTAAGACATACGCCCAGGAACACTTCTGTGTGTGGTGCGTGTTGAGTTGACAAAAATTAAGCACGACAATCACGCTGACTTCGCGGCACGGCTAAAATGTTGAGCGAGTATCGGCGCAATTGTGCTCGCATGCGTAAAGTACTTGAAGAAAAAAAACTAAAGTAACGTCAGTCACACACCTTCGCCTCTACCTCCTCTCTCAGCAACCACAGCAGTGCCTCTGGAGTGTGCAATAGAAAACTCTAAATGCGAATGGGAGTGTCCAATAGGAAGCTATAATTGCGAAAGCACGCGGACGCCCTCGATGTACCAGACGCTTTTGTGATTCTTAAAGAGAAAAGTGAGCCCCGTAACTGTCTGCATCACAGTGCGACACCTCAACAGTAGCTCACTATGAAGGGGGGTAAGGAGGAATTAAAACGATAGGTATAGAGGTATAGAGATAGAGGGAGAAGGAATGAGTGTGGCGCAGGTACAGCAACATACGAAAGTGAGAAGAAGATAGGAAAGATGAACATGGACGCCGGAGTCCGAGGGCAGGGCATCACACGACGAGAGCTCTTGTCGGCGTCAGGAGATGGCGTAGGACGAGCCAGTCGGCCAGAGCTGCGCTGTCGTCGGAGATCTCGGGGCCACAACCAGTCGGCACTCAATCCAGTGAGCGAGTTCCTACCAGAATCTTGGGCAGCTCGTGCACTGCTGCACCGTGTGTTCTTCGAGCGGCCGCATCTCGGGTATGCTGAAATGGTACGCCGCTGGCGTCTGTTCATGGAGCGCGTGCTCGCGAAAGTGGACAAACATTATGGCGTTTCCAAAACCTTCACCAAAGCTATTCACTCGAGGGGAGAGGAGTCTGCACATTGACACTAATCACGCTACTTTATTTTTTTTTTCAGGAATTATGCGCACACGGTGTTTCTTTGATAACCACCGCAAATGTCCCACATGCGTTTCCAATGCCACGTGCGTTCCTGTAGCCATGTTTATCAACGCTGCTATTTAGTGCCTCGCACTGCCTTCATGTCACGGCCACCACAAGCGAGCTCGGAGCAAACACGGCTGCCCGAGAAGCTCGGGCCATTCTGCATGCGGCACCCCTACTTGTACGGCGACATCTGCGCCGTCTCCGGCACGGCCGTGTTGTATGCGAAGGTTACGTACAGAAGGATCGCGTCCCACGTCATGTGCTTGACGTCGACGTACATGGCCAGCATGTCGGCGATTGTCTTGTTTAGCCAGTCGGTGCGAACATATATTTGTCTGTGGGTGGTAGGTGCGGGGGTGCGGGGGTGATTGTCTGGCTATGTCTCAAGATCGCCTGAGTCATATCAGCAGTAAAGGCCGTACCTCTATGGGTGATGAGGAGCTCTGGGGTGACTTGACGAAGGGCAATCTTCTCAACGAACAACTATGCTACCTCTTCAGCACTACTTTTAGGGAGGGCCTTTGTTTAGGCGTAGTGGGTGAGAGAGTCAGTAGCCACGATTATAAATTTGTTTCGGGAATTTGACGTCAGAAACGGCCCCAGTAGGTCCATCCCGATTTGTTGTAATGGTTGGCGAGATGGTTCGTTCGGCTGAAGAAAGCCCGCTGGCCTTGTCGGCAGTTTCTAACGCTGCTGGCAGTCTCGGCGGGTTTTTAGTTTGTGGGTTACGTAGGCAGTGAGCTGCAGCCAGTAGTACTTTTTTGTAATCTCGCTTAAATACTTTTGGAACGATCACAGCTTTGCCCTCGAGGTATACTACAAAGCGCGTGATTTCAGGATCGGCTTTCTGGCATTCGGCAAAGTCATCGACCCTTAAGGTTCTTAAGAAGTAGTCCATGTCCTCGTCATTATGCAGTGGTGGTTCAACAGAGGCACAAGACAGGCAGTCGGCGTCAAAGCACTTTTGTCCGGACTTGTAAATGGCGGTAATATCGAATTCCTGAAGACGCAATCTCCCCCGTGCGAGGCGACCTGAAAAGTTCTTCAAGTTAGCTAGCCAACAGAGGACGTGGTGATCGCTCACATCTTGGAAAGGCCTGCCATAGAGGTTGAGGTGAAACTTCGAGATATAGCCCAGATGATGGCAAGACACTGTTTTTTGTGGAATAGTTGCATTCTGCCTTCGATAGTGACAATCTAGCATAACTGATAACTCTTTCTTGTCCGCTGATCTTCTGCACGAGAACAGCGCCGAGGCCTACGCTTATCTCGGTGGTGTGGATCTATGTATTGGCGTAGTCGTCGAAATGCGCAAGTGTGGGAGGAGTCTGCCGGCGTCGTTTCAGTTTCTGAAGTGCTTCAATTTGTGCCATTCCCCATTTGAAGTTGACATTGGTCTTCGTGAGCTGCGTTAGTGGCTCGGCGATTTGTGAAAAGTCGTTAACGAAGCGTCTGTAGTTGGCGCACAATTTGCGAAATCAGCGCACGTACTTCTTGTCGGTTTGGCGGGAAGGCGGTGATGGAAATTGTTTTCTGTGAGTCTGGGCGCACCCCCCAGACTCACAGAAAAGTGGCATTTCTCACAGACTCACAGAAAAGTGGCACAGAAATGCCACAGAAAAGTGGCATTTCTCTGGCTTCAGGATGAGTCCAGAGCTCCAAATTGCATAAAGTACAAATTCAATGTGTTGGAGGTGTTCGTCGAAGCTCGAGGAAAACACAACGACGTTGTCCAAGTAGATGAGGCAAGTATGCCTCTTTAAGCCAGCCAGGACAGTATTCATGACTCTTTGGAAAGTCGCAGGTGAGGAGAAAAGGCCAAAGGGCATGACTCCCACAGGCCATGAAGTGTTAAGAAGGCTGTCTTTTCTCAGTCTCTCGCGTTAACTTCGATTTGCAAATAGGCGGTCTTGAGGTTCATTGAAAACGAGTACCTCGCATTGTGGAATCGATGTACAGCATGGTCTAGTCGTGGGAGTGGGTACGCGTCCTCCGTGAGTTTGTTCAGGCGGTTATAGTCGACGCAGAAGCGTAGTTTTGTCTTTCTCTTTTACTAACATATTTGTGACGTCCTTGGAGTCTCTGATGACTGGCTGATGTCGTCGCGCAGCATTTAGTTGAGTTGTTTCTTTATCGTGTCGCGTTCACCAGTCGAAATTTTCTACGGTTTATGAAGAAAGCCTGGCACTTTCTTTCGTTACGATTTGATGTTTAGAAACCGCAGTCTGTCGAATTCTGGACCACGGCGAAAAGCAGTTCTTGTAATCGAGATCTCTTAGCTCTCCTTGTTTGTGCATCGGAAGGGTTGGATTAAAGTTGAAAGCTGTCTGGAGGAAACGGGTTATTGCAGGAAGTTCCGCAGACTCGACGAAGGCGAAAGCCTTGCTGTCTTCTAGTATTTCTTCGATGTAGGCAACCGTCATGCATTTGGTCACGTGCTTGTGCTCGTTGGTGAAGTTAGTGAGCATTACTCTTGCGTTTCCTCCCGGCATCTCGCTCGACCATTCCTCTAGCGACACAAATTTTGTGGCTAATAAAGAGGCGCTCGTCACCTTCAACGATGCCTTTATTGTCTCTTGAGTGCCAACGCAAATGCCGACGCTGGAGCAAGGAGGAATGGTGACGTAGTCTTTCAGCACATTCGAGGTGTGCCTTCCTAGCGGCGTGTGCGGCTGCAGTGCTTTTTCTGTAGGTACCGTTATTGACTCAGGCCTCAGGTCTACAGAACTGCCGTGGTGACTTAGGAAGTCCTTCCCAAGTATCACATTTCAAGAGCAATGCTGTAGGATCAAAAAGCTCGCAGGATATGTTTGGTTGTTTAGGGTGACTCTTGCTGTGCAAACTCCTGCCGGCGTAACTAGGTGACCTCCAGCAGTACGGATTTCGGGGCCTTCCCGGGCTGTCCTTGCCTTCTTCAGCTGGACGGTGAACGGCCCACTTATGACGGAATAGTAGGCTTTGGTGTTGACGAGAACTGTGAGGCTGTGGCCATCGATGAGGACTTCGAGGTCGCTAGTCGTCGCATCGCGTTGCTATTGGGTCGTGGCGTCAATAACGGCTACGACGGCTTGTACCACTGCTTCGACGGTGCGTCGCCAGGTCTTCTCATGGCTGCGAAGTATCAGTCGGAGCTGCGTTCAGGGTGCGGCAGGTTCTTCAGGCGTCGTCGCGTCGTCGTCGGCGGCGGTGGCAGAGGATCTGCGGTAGTTCATCGTGCAGAAACCGTACCTCCATTGGTTGCTGTCTGGTAAGAGCCTTGATATTGGCCCTGAGCATGGCTGGTGTTTTGCGATACGGTAAGGCGTACCGGTTGGGTAACGGCGAGCGGTAAGGTAATCGGAGTGTTCACTGTGCATCTGCAATGTAGTCGGCGATGTCGTTCACCCCATTGTGGACCCAGTGCATTGACGTCGAAACCCCGCAGACCCATATGTTGGTACTGTGAACAGTGTTAGGTGTGGCCGGCCTTCTCGCAGAGCGGCCGGTGGTCAGGAGCCCGCCAAACTTCAGTTTTTCTTGGCACGCAGCGCTGGCCTATGGGAGGTTGATAGGGCGCCGATGATAGCGGTTGCGGCGGTGTCGGACGGTGGAGCTTCGGTGGGGCAGAGTCCTGGTGTAGGCGGGGAGGAGCGTTTCGGCGCCCTGCAGCGACGTAGCTCATACCTTCCGGCTCGGGCAGTGGTGCTTGGTGAAGTCGAAGCGATTTCTGAACGTCTCGCACAATGTCGGCCATCGAATTCACTTCAGACTACGCCGAAAGTTAAAGCTTGCGCAGCTCTTCCCGCACGTTAACTTGGATGGTCTCGCGCATATCTTCTAAGTAGAGGGGCTGAATTTCTGCGTACTCTGGCGCTGAGCGGTGGTTGAATGGTCGGGTGTACATTTTCAGCATCTTTTAAATCGTCATCATTTCGAAGATGAATTTTTGAACAGTGCTTGGTGGTTTTCGCATTAAACACACGAACAGCTCCTGCTTTTCTCCTCGTATGAAAAAACGGACTTTCTTATCTTGAGGCATTTCGGGGTCGGTGTGGCAAAATATTTCGGCCATCTGTTCAGCAAAGAGCGTCACGTTCTCGTTTGGAAGGTGCGAATGGGGTTCAAGCAGCGCTTCGGCCTTCTGCTTGCAAATGACGCTCGTGAATGTGGCGATGAACCTGGCGCGGAATATTTCCCAGGTTTCCAGGATTCACTCCTGGTTCTCGAATCTTGTATGAGTGGCATCTTGTAAGGTGAAGTAAACATGACGAAGCTTTTCTTCGCGGGTGTAGGTACTGAAAGCGGCAACTCTATCGAATGATTCGAGCCAACTTTCCGGGTCCGCGATTGGCGATCCGCCGAAGGTTCGCGGCTCTTTGGGCTGCCAGAAAACAATTGGGACAGGCTGCACGGGGTCGGTCATCGTTGCTTCTGTCGATGTGGTCATCCAGGACTACCTGGTTTCTTCAGGAAGGGGCCCTTACTCTGGTTGCCGCCCCCTTTGCCTGTGGCTTGTCTGCTGTTCGGCGTTGGCGTTGTCGTTTTCTTTGGCGCTTGGGCTCAGTTCGCGGCTTGACGGGGGCATCCGGAACATCAAAAAAGCAGCACCTCGACCAGATGCCACGGGGTCGTGACGTGTCCGAGGGAAGCAGACTGCAGATCGAAGATTTATTTCAAAGTTTATTTGAAGGTTGAAGAAGGTTTATTTGGGCATGTAGCGCGTAGACAGGATAACCGCTGGTCATTAAGGGTTACTAACTCGATTCCCCGAGAAGGCAAGCGGGTTAGGGGCAGACAGAAGGTTAGGTGGGTAGATAAGATAATATATTACGTTTGCAGGTGTAAATTGGCAGCAGCAAGCACAGGACCGGGTTAACTGGTGCAACATGGGAGAGGCCTTTGTCCTGCAGTGGAAGTAGTCAGGCTGATGATGATGATGATGATGACGACGACGAAGACGATGATGATGATGATGATGATGAATATATGAGCCCAACCTGTGGCCAGGAAACTGGAGGTCAGATTACAGCAATGCCGTGCCACGATGGTCTAGTGGCTAAGGTGCTCGGCTGCTGACCCGCAGGTCGCGGGTTCGAATCCTGGTTGCGGCGGCTGCATTTCCGATGGAAGCAGAAATGTTGTAGGCCCGTGTGCTCATATTTGGGTGCACGTAAAGAACCCCAGGTGGTCGAAATTTCCGGTGCCCTCCACTACGACGTCTCTCATAATCTTATGGTGGTTTCGGGACGTTAAACCCCACATATCAATCATCAGATTACAGCAACGCACAGACACTGTTAGCGGCAAACAGAGCGTCGGCCGGCGATCAACGGACCGTTGGTAAAGCGCGTCAGCATTTTTTACACGTGCTGTTGAATATTCTAGCATCATCGCAAGTGGCCACATAGGTTCCAGAATCATTTGTAATGTTTTGGCAGTGGGCGTAACCTTATTGAAATTATCTACTATAGTTCAAAAGCTTCTTTAACAGTGCATGCGCAGTTAGCGTTGAGAAATACGTAGTGTAGCGGGGTGGTAAGAAAACTTGTGGAAGGGACGTGGAAATACTGATGTTTTCATACTCAAACACAACTGTGTGTAAAATGATGTTAATATACTGCGACTGAAGCCCCGAATCGCCTACACGTTCTTTCCGTGCGCACTATATACCACTTGTATGTGCTGTTAATTTTAACATAATCTGGCAACATAGTTTGAAGATCAGTTTTTTCCTTCATTTACAATTATTTATCACCGCCCTGTGTGATGAGCATAGCGACTTTGTACCGTTACCGCAAAGCTTGCTCCAAATGAAACACGCTAGAGAGCGCGGACTCAGACGCGTAAATGCCGTGCACCAGCGAGCGGTTCTGCTCTCTGGAGGCTGTATCGTAAGCTCTTTCATGTTTGCCGCCTCATTCACGACACTAGGAAAACCTTTCTAGTCCGTATAGTAAAGTTACTAGTCATTGTATGTTCCCTAGAGTATACTGACTAGTCTGCTGTATTTGCGCCGTCCCCGTGCAAGATCGTGTCCGTGCCGCTGATGCATACGCAGTGGGCACCGCAGTCGATCGCAGTCCGCTCATGGCGCATTCGCACACGCTGTGCAGGGGTATCGGTAGCAAATCGTGCCTTTTCTTTTGTTATTGTACTCCCGGATAAACTACTAATACTATTTCTGTTTGAGTGGCGGACACTGAACTAACTATAACCAACCAAATATTACATCCAATGTCATTTCTCGTCTGGGCACTGACGTGATCAAAGTAAGGGAACCAGCTACTCATTGAACAAGACGCGGTTGCTTGAAAAAAGTAAAGGGTGGAATACTTGAACTCTTTCTGTTCAGAAAGGCTGCCATTGTAGTGAAAACAATATTAACTTCTTTCTCACAAACGTATCAACTATTTGTAAGCTCAGTTTTAGCGCCCGTACCTAAACATTCCTGAGAATGAAAACATCCTTCTATATTTACTGAGCTATGTCTCTGAATATTGGAGATTGTTTCTCGGTGGGCCACAGAAAAATAAAACACAATGATATTCTCGAAGTGAGATGAAAAATTCATCACACACACTAGTATGCTTCAGTTAAGGCCTTTTTTATTTTTTACGCACTATTAGCAGTGTTCATATTATGTCGTTCAAATGGCAATACTTGCGGCCAAGCAATATAATGGCGCGAAAAATAAGTCGTTCCTCTAACTTTAATAGCAGAAGCTTCACACAAATTGCTATCAGAAGCATTTGTGTATCAGCCTCTTATGTCCTCAGAAACATATTACTGCTCTCGTGATTCGTGCCGTCGTTCGCATTTCCTACCTTCTCCGCCATATGCGGGAATTCGTTCGTAATTTCTGCCTTCTTCCCCATATGTGTGAATTCGTTCTTTAAAGGGCCACTCACCAGGCCCCATACCGAATTTTAGTTAGACAGTAAAATTTGTTAGGTGTCCGACGAGGAACGTTTTACCACAAAAAATTTTCGAATCGGTGCATTACGAGCGGAGAAAACAGGTTTTTTGAAGCGGCGCGAAACGAGGGTGAGAGCAGGCGAGCTCGAAACCCACGCCACTCCTCCGCGTAGCCTTCGCAAGCCAAAACCTCTTCCCCACCCTCTCCGGCATACGACCAAGAGGTGACGTGCGCATGAAGTGCCCGAACAAGCCCATCCCTCGTGCACGCGAGCGGCGTTGCTTTGTTGACCAGCGTTACTTTGTGGTCTTCTGCCTGTTTCTGCGGGATGCTTTGGAAACGATGGCTTAGACGCGGTACAGTAGATGAGCAAAATGAGTGCGCGAATGCGTAGGAGCGTTCCATGGTGGTCGTCTGCTCAATGCGCTGAGCGCGGAGACCCGAACGCATGCAAAACGCTGGTACATTAGCCCCGCATCTCGTAGCATTTCACGGGAAAAAAATTGTAAGAAAAACTTGCACAATTTTTTATTGCGTCTCATTACTTCTTTCAAGTTCCATTAATCTCTTAAAGCAAAAATACATAAACTACGCATGTTGCGTTAAATAATTTTTGTCATGTCACGTGGTATACTGTTCACAACGCCAGAGCAAAGTTATCTACGTAGAGGACTAACGTCACCGCATTGCTGTGTACGTAGGGCTATTCCTACGCCTACGTCATGCCCTCATTCTCTATGCGTGCGCCGGTAGAGGGGAGGGGGAGCAGCTTTGATATTGAAATTTGACCCATTTCTGTGGCGCGTAGCGTTGTAAATTTCGGGAAACGCGATCATGAACGCCTCGTCTACGCTTGTCAGCTAAAAATTGTCAAACCTGGTGAGTGGCCCTTTAAAACTGTTGAAGGCTGCAGAAATGAACGCGAAATAGGTGCGAAGTGGGCATTATTTTCGCAAACGGTGGATGGCAATTGCTGTCTTTTCGATCGTACACAACACAAAAAAGTTAAATGTGCAAGTGCATAGTTTTCACTTCATCACTGTTTCACGTGTTGTAGAAAGGAGCATTATTAGCACAAATAAATGTCGCTTAACAAGATAAGCCACTCAATGTCATCGATGGACCAATCGCCCACCTCACTTGTCCCACACTACAATTTTTTGATGCTTTGCTATGCTTGATTTTATTTAGGTTAGGGACCGAATAATTTATTTTGTACGTGCCAAAGAAGATATTATAAATAACTTTTGTTCCCTGAACAATGAACACACCTGACAAACTCGCCTTGCGTTTCGCCTTTATTTCCATTCGGCTTATCTTAAGGTACCGGTATGAGTTTCCATTTCGCAACCGCCAACGTCATTTTGAAATAATTAAAGAAGGTAGACATGATTAATAACAACTTGCGACAACTAAACCACCGAGAAAAAGCCTAAGGTGTTTCTCCAACAAGCGATGGTAACAGAAGTTTTGCGTGGGAAAGCAGAAAGAAATTAGTTTGTTTACTGTTGGTTCACGTTGGACCCAACTAAAAAGCGAAAAGGTGGGCGTCCAAGGCGTAAACACAACCACAAATTCATACACATTGTGACCATTCGTAGTACGAAACACCGCAGAACTTTGACCTGAAAAGGCTCGTGATCGCCAAAGCGCAAGTGGGGGTCGTGGGAGGGGCATCATAACGTGCAGTTCCGCCACCGCATGCATCACCGAGCTACATTGAGTGGCATGACCACGCCCCGACGCCTCATGCCTTCCTTCCTAGGAGGCCGTAAGTAGAGAGGAGAGAGGAAGGGAATGAGAACCCGCTACACGACAAACGTTTTCATAATTAAACTTTTTAGAGTATACTAAAATATCTACACGCATTCCCAACGACCAAAAATTGCCAAAGTTAGTTGTTCTGCTCTGCAGGCATCGCCCCCCCCCTCCCTAAATCTGCAAAATTCCTGGGTAGCAATGCGCCGAAGGTTTAGAGATAGTTAAGCTCAATATAGCAAATCTCTGTTCAAATACGCACTGTAAATTTCATCTTTTCGACAGTATGAGTACTGTGTGCATATTCAAGGTAAGTTTCTCAAAACATAATGCACCACTGCCTGCCTACACTTTAGACAATTCATAAAGGAGCAACACTTACAATACAAAACATCATCACAAATTTGCTGGCTTGCAATGGCATTACGCTAATAGAATATTTGGAAAGCAGCACAGTCAAAGCAGTTGAGAGAAAATGAGAAATTTTACAGTGAATTTGCGCAGAATAACAGACGGGCTGTATTACAACTCCTTTCAATATGTTTAGCATAGCCCCTTTCGCGTAGAGTTCACGACTCAGAAGTGCACGCGTTCCATAAGCTCGGGGAGACGCCGGGGGTGCCGAGCAGTGCAGACGCGAGAAGATTGGCTCCCGTTTTTGTAAATGTTTTCGCTCATATTTTTGTGTTTCCTGTGATCAAGCTGCGTTTCATTCTACCCAGTTTTTTATAAGGATCACGTCGATACTGGACTTTTTTTCAGTGAGTATTATTTTCGTCGGGTTATTCAGACTTTTCGTGTGGAATGCGCCACGGCTCGGCAAGCCCTACCTCACGTAGCGCCTAGTACCTACTCGAAGCTTAGGAGAGGAGCAACATGCCAGAAGAAGAGATAGTGAAATAATAGGAAATCTCTCACTAAGAAGCGAATCGCCCTGGTTGAACAATAGCACTGGCCAGAAACAAGAAAGCTAGTGTAGAAGCGCCAGTTTCAGAAGGCACCACAAAGCATGTGGGCTTGAAGGAAGGCCCCCCCATCACAACCCCGCAAGGAGCGATGAAGCATCTTGCAGCAGCATCGAGGATCCCCTTTTTGCCGAGGGACGAACTAGACGTCACAAAGGTAAGCCGAACAAAGCTTGCACAGGCTATTGCCTGGGCGGCTGCTGTAGCCCCGACAGAGACCGAGGGTAAATATTTGGCCCGACCATCGCCCGGAAGGTTCTCGTCATTTCAGCAGAAAAACGCAAACACCCACGCAGGCATCCAGTAAATCCAGATAAGCGAAAGAATGTACCATATCAGCATATATGGCGGCACCTGATAAAACTTGTAAAGGAGTCATTCAAGGAGTGAACGCAGACATTAGCGAGGTCCAGCATCAACAAATGATCGTCAATCAGCGAACTCCAAAGGCCTTAGAAGCTAAAAGGATCAAGAAAACAACCATGATGGTAGCGCTTTTCAACGGCTTGAAAGTACCAACTACGTCATATGTGGCATTAGCTTGCTGCGCTGCACGCTTTACAAGCGCTGAATGGCGTTTGTTGCGCGTGTGGATGTCTAGGACATAGGGCTGACGTTTGCCCCAACTCCAAAAAGGAGGTGCACAGGACCTGTGGGCCCGCCTCTTCACCCGACGATAACCAGTGTTTGCCAAAATGTGCCCTTTGTGGACGACCACATCCTACGGTAGATAAAACGTGCAAAGAACGCTTTCACGTTCTTTACGTCGTACGATGAAGAAGACGACGGCGCGGAACGCACTCCGGAAAGACTCAACAAAAGTTGGCCCAGGAGAGCATATCACGGGTTCTCAGCATGTCAAGTGGCTCCAGGTGCAGGCGTTCCATCACGCCAGCTGGCTGCTGGAGCAAGCCACTCCAGGGACCATGCTGAATTCCGGGTGCAAATCCAGAAAGGGCCTACCTGGACGGATCGAGCAAAGTCAAAGCCATTGTTGGTGCGACCAGACGTAACTCGGGCACCATTGCCGGAGCATAGCAAAGACCCCAGGGCAATCGAATTGATACGAGATAATGCTTACCTAAAGCCAGAGCTTCAACAGATGTGGGCTGACCTCGAATCGTTTCGCAAGAGTTGCTCCTCGCATTGCGACAAGCAGCTGATTCCACCACCAGGGGACGCGCAGGCGGACTCGAGTGAACGTAGGGCCTCACCTGCCGAAGCGGAGTGCGACACTATGGAAACCAAGTCTAACAATATGGCTTTAGAAAGTATGCAGCAATCTATCAAACTGGCTGATAGCATACCCATCCAACTTAAAAGGGTGTCAGCTCTTGAAAATATGCAGGGAGCACTAGATACGGGTAGATCGCATTTGACACACCCGGACAGGTGACAGTCGCCTGTGAGTGTGGCAACCACCAAGGGACAAGGTATGGACCAAGCCAGACAGACAGAAAAAGTTTATTATAGCATGCGTGTTTGGACCCCCTCGGATCACGGACCACCGCCCTGCCAATACCACGCCTACACAGCCATGCCTCTCGCCGCGATGACATCGGCTGCCCGTGTCACCGCAGCCAGCTGCAACGACGGCTCCCCAAACGAGAGCAGGACCTCTCAGTCCTCCCAGCTTGAGGTGGCAGGCTGTCCCTGCGAAGGAAGATGAGCACGTCAGCAGCATAAAATATGGGAAAGGGTGGCATGAGGTTTGCCGCAGAGAGAAAATTCCGGGGAAGTGCCACAGTAGTGGGACAGCAGCTGAGGGCAAGAAAGAGTGCGAATCTGGAGACGTCTCCACAGGATTTGTTGGAAGTGCGTAAGAGAGGGATTTGGAGGAGGGTAGATCAGACGGTTCAAACGGTGTATTTGAGTGAGCTCTGCGAAAGTGTGCGGCCGCTTCTTCGAGAAGCCCAAATCGAGGCTGTCCTGAGCCCGGCGAATTAATCCTCGGGCCAATTTATCGCAGCCCCAATCCAGGGGTTCCCTGAACGAGCCGGTACCTACTGAAGCTCTACCATTCGCGGTAAACATTGTATGCGGGCATTCAACAACTGCCAGGCCGAGGGTTGTATCCTGCCCATGGCATAGTTGTACAGAGCATTTTTTGAATCAGTGAAGACGTTCTATGCATCGGAAGTGCAAGGGCTACGGCGATGGCGGTCTCCTCTGCCTCTTCAGCTGTAGAGCCTGAGGGAAGGTGGTGAGTCAGGGGTTGAGGTAGCGTAGGGTTATAGGCAACTGCCACAGGTTCCTGTGCTGCACAAGTGCCGCCTACCCAAATGGCATCCTCAGGTTGTCCGTATCTCTTGTGAAGGGCTTTTGCGCGAGCCACGCGGCGAGCGATTTGATGCTCAGGGTAGACAATGCGAGGCAAGGGTTTGACTATTATAGAAGCATGAATGTGTCTTAAAATGGCCAGGCCGGTTGGTTGATTAGCGGGTATGCTTATGTGAAGGAAGATGCCTGGGTCTTCTCATCAACAGCCAACTAACTAGGACTGACCATATCGCACAGCTTACTGCCGATGCATCGAAAACATTAGGTTTCATCAGAAGATCCCTGTTCTGCTCACCAGCCTCAGCTCGTAAACTCGCCTACGATACCTACGTTCGTAGTAAACTCCAGTATGCCTCTCCAATTCGGAATCCACATCAATTTTATTAATTAGACGCCCTTGAAGCCATTCAAGGTCGCGCTGCTCGTTTTATAGCCTCCGAATACAATTTCCGCACAATTGTTACTACTATAAAATTATCACTGTCTCTCACCTGGCACGATCGGGTGTCATCCTTGCCAAAAACCGCGATGCAAAATATTCCCGTACATTCGCACATGCCAACAGGTCACCAGTACTGGTTCCAACTTTTCCTTAAAATCAAAGGCAATCTTGACTGCGCTTCTAAGAACGTTATATACATGATAGAATGTGCGCTATGTGAAATACAGTACATTGGGCAAACAGAAGGGCCTTTTAGACTGCGTTTTAACAACCACAAATCTCATGCTAACACCTTGCCCCACTTGCCCATTTCAAGACACGTGCACCTCCCTGGCCACTCTTTTGAAAATCTACAGGTCACATTACTAGAATCTGGTTTCCGCACGAATTATGATAGAGAAACCCGTGAATCATTCCTCATCTATAAGTTCGACACCGTCGCGTCTGGTCTGAATGAAAACGTAGGAAAACTTAGTTGCCTACCTGCGTAACCTGTATCACCCTGTCCATCTTTTTTCAACTTTGCTCAGCAAGTCGCACTACATTGTCTGTATTCGTTGATTACGTAGCAGCTTTGTAACGTCTTCGTCATTTTTATTAGTATTTTATAGTTTTTTTTTCTTTTTTCTCTTGCTTTTACCGGTCGAAATACTCTTCATGTTACGTGCTTTATCTTTTAGGCGTTTTATCTTTTATTTGCAAACAACGTGCTCGCCACGTGCTCCCGCATGGAAGCAATATCTTTTACAAGTGTATTAGGTGTTCTTCATATTGTGTGACTTGCATATATATATGCCCATATATCGCATTTCATGCCGGTTTTCATAATTGTATCTTATTGATATACACATGTATATAAACAGCACTCGTGCTATAAAGTGTATTCTGATGAAGGCCGGACCCGCGGCCGCAAAGTCAATAAAATCACATCGTACGTGCGTCTTCTTTCCTATACGGATAATCATACCCGGACCCAGCATCACTTTTGTTTTTGGTATAATATATATATATATATATATATATATATATATATATATATATATATATATATAATATATATATATATATATATACGAGGGACTATTGGTCAGCTGCCCGCTCGTAATAAATTCACATGCTACGTGACGCCAACACAAGCTCATAAAGAGGGTTCTACACTCACCACCGCTGCGGCGTTATAGGTGGCGCTGACTGACGCTCCCACGTTGAAATTGACAAATAAACCAATAAAGTGGCTGGAGTGATGGCTGGAGTGATGGCGCCGTGATAGCCTCAGTGGTTAGAGCATCGAACGCGTTATTCGAAGGTCGTAGGTTGGCTTCCTGCTCACGGCAAGCTATTTTTTCAGCCACTTTTCTTTCTTCTTAGTACTTTACATGGTTCTAATACCTTCCCCTATACATTCCTTGGCATTATTGTCTATTAGATCTCATTATTATTGTGTCAAACACCGGAAAAAAGAGCCCTTAGGTATAGACTTCTTTCCCCTATATATATA
>WOVY01012010.1:0-119283 GCA_013436015.1 Rhipicephalus annulatus | reverse complement strand
CAGAACGCAAAACGCAGCTCGCAGAAACGATCAGCTGTTTTTTTTTTTTTCACACACAACAGCCATTATGTGACTTGGATTGGATGCGAAAACGACGAACATGTGGCTTTGACTCTCAAAACACAAAGTGTATCATTTACTTTTAGCAATATATTTGATTCATGTCAGCGCTTACAAGCCTATAAATTAAATTTCTTCTAATCTATGTAAAATGGTTTCTTTTCTTTACATGGCTCACGTATAAAGTAATTGGAATGTACGACCCTTTTAGCGCTGTCAGACAGAAATGCGCTAAGGTTCTTAAATTTTCCTCTTCAAAATTCCCCAAAATACAAGTGATTTTTTCACTCGGGTGAAAATAGATTGAATATACGGCCCCTTTGCACTTTTAGCTAGAAAGTCGCTAAAGTCTCTTTTTTTTTCATTTAAAAATTCAAGTTACCCTGATGGATTCAGTGGAAATGAAAGGAAAGTGGGTAGAAGTGGACGGCTTTGTACATACATGCACCTGAGAGCGCCCAAATTAGTATGTGGTCAATGAAAATAACAATGTACGTTAAAGATTGGTTAAAGGATAAATTGTAAGCATTGCGCAATTTTTGTGGTGTCTTGCATTACTTAGGTTACAGCCAATCTTTTTGAAATGGAAGTAAAACAAAATGAAAGTAAGCAGCTTTTACCATGGTGGTTTTTCTGAATGACTTTGCGCTAAATAATAAAGTGCTACCGTGGGCGAGTCATTAATGACGTTCAGTTTTATTCAACAAACGGGACGGCTTTGAGCTCTCCCATAGTAGAGTACTCTGTGCTCTAAATCGTTACCACCCTTTTTTTTACCCCCCCCCCCAAACGGGACGGCTTAGTGCTCTCCCATAGATGAGTATGTAGCGCTTGTAAATCGTTCACCATATTCTCTAAACACGCAACCTATGACGCAACCATGGGGACGGCTTTATCTCGTACTGCGCTTTAATTACGTGACTAATGCTGCTTGTGACTCTTCCATAGTGGAGTGTGGCTCTCCCCAACGTTACTAGAAAAATCTCGGGTTGAAATTTCCGCTGGAGATGCGGCCGCGAGGCGGTTGCGAGAACTAGAGGCGGTGTAGTAGTCCACTTTTGCTCCCGCGGCCGGCGCATGCTGCAGTGATCGGCCAAAGACTATTTCCCAAAGGTCACAAAATTTCAAGCGAAATGCGGTTTAGAAGCTATTGCCAGCGAAATCGGGATGGGGAGATATGGGGCTGGGATGTAAGCGCGACTAGGTGCTGGGGCAACAACCACCATTATTGAAAAACCAAGTTTTCGTTCAAAGGCAAAGCAATCACTACGTTTTAAAAGACATTTCTTTCCACTAGGATATCAAGTAAGGCGTAAGAGAAAAGAAGTTTTTGACAGTGTTTTATTATTACTAAAAATCTTTTTCTAGCGCCCTCAGCTCACGATATTAAAACGCAGTGCCGCCCTTGCACTGCATGGAAAGGCACGCCCCGTAAAATTCGTCTGCGTTGAATCACCCCCTCACGTGTTTTAGTGTTTCTCACTTGCTTGCGTTCTATGCTTGCGCGAAATCGTGAGGCGCGTTTTATCAGTGAATGTATTAAGTGCAGTGTCCAACGGGCAGCGTACGATACGGATTACATTTAAAGCCGAGCGCTTTCGTCCGTATCTGCACAAACAATGAGCGATTCGAGGTACGTACGAGATATACAGACAGATAGATAGCTATATACGTTTAATGTCCCCGAAGTTCGCTAAGAAATGCCTCGCATTCAAAAAAAAGAAAAGCTTTCGGGAGGGGACTGCGAAGAACAATAATCGACTGAAGAAAGAAAATGGAACATGGATTTTGCCGTCGATTGGTCTTAGGTGAATTCATAAAGTACGCCCTGTGAGCTGGAGACGAAGAGGAAGTGACCCTGTTGACGTCCCTGCGTGTTCCACGTCAGGGACGTCCTCCTCATCTAGCCATGGCGCCATCGACGTCATGGACGCCTTCGAAGGCGCAGGCCTTCGACGTTGCCGTCCCTGCGGGGACTAGTCCGGAGACCGTCGTCGACGCGACGGCCTCAATAGTTGGCCTCTCAGTGGTACACTGCGTTCAGCACATGGGCGGCATGAACTTCCAAGTAACTGTCAAGAGCATGGCTTCCATGACTCTCATCGTCGACGCTGGCTACCTGACCATCGGTGGCGAGCGTATCCCTGTCGTTCCCGTCGGCCCGCAGGTAACTAACTTCGCCTGCCTGTTTTTTACCAGCCTTCGTCTCCAACGAGGTACTCGTCCAGGCTTTGTCCCCATACGGCAAGGTATTGACTGTGACCGCTGGCGTCATGAGCGCAAGACGCGGAGTTCTCACAGGCACACGCTATGTCCGGAGGAAATGAGTCCCACAAATCGCGTCCCCAACTATCTTCGCGTTTCTGGTCATCGAGTCACCTTCGACTACCGCGGTCTGCAACGTGTTTGTCGTCGGTGTGGCTCTAGTGGTCATTATCGAGCATAGTGCACAGCAGCATTCTGTGGGTCGCTGTGGTGTGCATGGACACGAAAGCGATGGTTGCGACCGCCCCTGCCGACGTTGTGGAGATAACCACCCTACCACCGTCTGCCCTGTGCGTCGTTCATATTCTGATGCTACTGCGGGGGCCTTTCCTGCCCTAACCGTCCGTGTCACCAACGGCAAACAGGTGAACGAGAACCCGGAGCTGTATTAGAAGAACGCCAGAATCCGATTCTGAGAGCTCCATTAACAGATGAGGAAGTGTGCAGCTTGGCCAACCCCGAGCGCGGCCCACGTCTGCAAATCTCAGCAATAGAAACAGCCACCGCGATTGACCTCGCGTCGTCCCAGACAAACATGTCGTGCCATGTTCGACGTCGGCGCAAGCCGAGAAAGAAGCGCTGGTAGGCACCGAGGCACCGGAATCATCGTTAAACCTAGCAGCTGAATGCCCAGAAGACGCTGACGTTGCGAGATCTACGGGCGCTGGTGTCTTGCCTGAACAGAATTAAACCGAATGAGCAAAAGCCCTTTGGATCATTCCGAAAGCCAGGCTCGTGACTCCCTTGAACAAGTAGCAAGATGCCATGGGAGTTCTTTACTGACGCGTCTCGACAAGCAATCCGTGATCAAGGTCCGTTGGAGGCGGCGACAACGTTAACGCTGCAGCCCTACCACCATCTGATTCGTCGACAGCAGCTTCAGCCTCGAAGTCGACAGTAGCATCGGACTCCCTTCTAGCCCAGACAGTTGTGAACGTGGAAATGCAAGCCCCGCGAGAGGTCAAGCGTGCTCACAAGTCTGGCACCAGCTCGGACGGCACCCACGGACAGCCGCTCCGAATTCCAACAACCGAAGAAACCTCGACCCTCTTCTAGAGGGTCGAATTGTGCTGTGTAGTGTACGTACTCCAGTTCCCCCCGGACAAATCCCCGGGGTATACCGAATCGAAAAAACACGACCAGGTCAGTCACCCATCTTTTTTCAATATGGCTGACACCCTGAAAATTCTTTCTTTAAATGTTCAAGGGTTCCGTAACCCAGTAAAGCAAGCCGAGGTTATCAGCATAGCCCGCGCAGAACATTGTGATATTCTGTGTTTACAAGAAACAAATTTTTTCACCATTGGCCACGTTCGTGCATTCAAACGCGCATTTAATTTAGACTGTTATTTTTCCTTCGCGACATCTCGCTTCTCTGGAGTTGGAATTATTATTTTTAAAACCGCGCTCTTCTGCGAAATCATCATGTTTTCTATGACGCGTTCGGACGGGTATTGGCTTTTGACTGCGTCCTATCATCCTTCAAGCTGCGTGTTTTGTGTATTTATGGGCCAGCTCAAGCAGCAATGTCTAACGATTTTTTCCGTGACCTGGACGTGTATTTTCTAGACGGTCGCCATGTAATACTCACTGGAGACTTTAATTGTGTATAGACACGCGAGCTGACGTGCAAGGTCCAGGATGGGGTCGCTCTGATTGGAACGCGCGAGAGCTGCGTCGCCTAGTGCAACATTTCTCTTTGATTGATACGTACAGACTAGTGCATGGACCACAGTATGCCTGGACTTGGCGGCGTAGCACATCGTCTAGTCGTTTGGATTGTTTCTATGTGCCGAGCGCGCTAGCTTCTTACGTATCGCACTCTGATATAGTAACATTACCATCATCGCCTGTTTATATATCAGACCACCGACCAGTGACGCTCGAGGCTCACTTTCCCTTTTCATCATCAGTGAAACCTTGGCGTCTTGACATCCGCATTCTGCACGACGCGCCTACACGCTCCAGTTTATCTAGAAGCTTGCGGGCCTCTCTCTTGGGATGCGGTCCGGAGGTGTGGGACGCGCTCAAGACACAGTGGCGTTTACACTGCTCAGTAGCAGGGCGGGCCCTTAGACGCCGTACGTCCGAAGAACTAGCGGACACTGCCACAAAACTGCGTATTGCTCTTCGGGTTGATCGACTAACTCCCTTGATGCGCGCATGGCAGCGAGAGTTAAGGGGTCGTTTTTCAACGCCTCATTGCAGCTTCGTCATTGACGGCGGCCGCTTGGCGTTGCAGACGTAATCCATGTGCTCACCCTGAGGTTCTACGCTTTGCGAAAAGCTCGCTTCTCAACCCGTCGAGTCAACTAGGAACTCCGGCGGCCAGATTCTTACACACTGCGTTGCCGCCGACACGTGATCAATCAATTTTCCTAGCTCACTTTGCCAACATGGCTCGTACGACAATGTCATCACATCGCGGTACCACCGAGACAGCCACAATGTTAAGTAGGCTACCTCAAATTTCATCTGAAGTCGCTGAACAACTGTGCACAAGTCCGTCAGCTGACGAAGTGAAAGAGGCACTGTCTTCCATGAAGCGTGGCTCGGCCCCCGGGCCCGATGGGTTGCCTGTTGAGTTTTATTTAACGTTTTGGGACGACATTGGTGCTCTTTTCACCTCTGTTATTTGCCGCTGTTTCGAGAACTTTGATTTTCCTGATAGCTTTCGCGATGGTCGAATTGTTTTAATACCTAAACATGACCCATCGTCAGTTCGCCCAGAGGAGTGGCGACCAATAACGCTCCTCAACGTTGATTATAAAACTTTCGCGGCAATTATCACTCGGCGTTTGAGAAGCTTGATGCCCTCCTTAATCATCAGGCGTGCTCTATTCCTGGAAGGGAAATCCACAGTCTTTCCTTTGTTACGCGCGATATAGTTGCGTACACGTTAACAAGATCAGCTCAGGGACTCTTGGTTTCACTTGACCAAGAAAAGGCATTCGATCGCCTCGAACATAGCTTATATTTAGCGTAATGGCAGCATTTGGCTTCTCACAAAACTTCGTTGAGCTTCTCAGAAACGCATACCGAAATATACGCAGCACGTTGTTTCTTGATGGTTTAGAGAGTGCGCCATTTCCGGTTACCCGTGGTGTTCGCCAGGGGTGTCCTTTATCCCCTGCACTTTTTGTACTCAGCCTCGAACCATTCCTTCAATCGCTAATCGCTGACCCTTACGTTAGAGGCCTTCCTCTTCCAGGTAGTGGTACCGTGACAGTGACAGCATTTGCTGATGACATCACGTTGTATTTGAAGAATGAGGACAGTTTATCCCGTAGCCTACGACTTTTTACGACGTATGGCATGATTTCAGGTGCCGCTTTAAATTTTTCCAAATGTCGATATTTATTCATTGGTTCTCCAGACGCATGTCTAAGTTCCTTTTTCAGTCTTCAGAAAAGTGACTCTATTCGTATTCTGGGGATTGATTATACTTCCTACGGCATATCAGCCTCCTTGTGGAATTCAGTAGTCGAAGATGTAAAACGACACGTCCGAGAAGCACAAGAGTATGATTTACCGATGCTCGAAAGAAGGTATTAGCACAGACGGTGTTTTGCGGCCGTGCATGGTACATATCTCACGTCTTACAGCCCCCATTACGAATCCCCAGGTCGTTGCAATCCCTCATTGGCTCCTTTTTCTGGTCGGGTGGAACAGAGCTGGTTTGCCGACCAGCTCTTGGGCAACCGAGAAACTGCGGTGGATTCGCATTCCCATCCGTCTCTGTTCGCTGCCGGCTGCTTGCCCTACGATTCTTACTTCGGTTGTTGCATGGTGATCAGTGCCCCGCGCGTGATCTTGCCTGTTATTTCTTAGGCACCAAACTACGCTATTTACTACCTGATGCACGGCTTAATTCTGCACCGCGAACACTTAACGTGCCTGCATTTTACTCAACGGCAGTAGCATTTTATCGACACGCGCAGCAGGTTTGTCCCGATGTGGACATTCTTGAAAGCCGCATTGTAGATACAACGGCGGCTCTTCTGCTTCCTCTGGTTCCTCCAGCCCGTCTAGCACGATCGAGACATGTCTCGTGGAGCGCAATAACGGCATCGTTTTTGCCTGGTCACCTCCGTGACTTTATGTGGCGTCTTGGATGGAGAGTACTCCCAACACGGGACAGATTGGAGAGGTGGCGCATGGTCTCATCTTCCACTTGTCCTAACTGCCCGTTACAGGAGTCTAACCAGCATATGCTGAAGCAATGTGTCATCGCAAAGGTGTTTTGGAAGTCAGTTAACGCTAGTTTTCGTGGCCTAGGTGTTAATCGCTTTGTAACATCTGGTCGCTGCTCGCGTAGTCGCTTTGCACGCCTTCTAATAGCTGCGGGAGCCTTTTGTTTATGGCGTAATAGGTGCGAAGCTGTTGCGGCAGGTCATCGTCGTCGTGCTCTTTTTCCGATTCTGGAACGCCTCTACTGTGAACTCTTATCGTTTCTGTCGGAGGAATTGTTCTTCCTTGGGGATGAAGAATTTCTGCGACAATGGTCGTGCCGCTTTCTGTCCGTAGTTGACAGACGCGTTCGATTAGTCTTCCACTTGGCCTGGTTCCTATAGCCAGGTCACCTGTTAATGTCTGATTGGTGCTTGTAATCAGTATGTGTTTACTATTTTATGTGTTGATGTATGTCCCATATTGGTGTGAGCTCTTCTGTATATGCACTTCATTCTACCGCTGTAAGTTATGTAACTTTTATGAATATTGATACCTGTTGTACATATTTTCTAACATCTTCACCAAGTCTTGTAAATTCTGCACATATATCATCATGTACATTGTCCATATTGTGATTAGTGCATTTATGTAGTGTATGTATAGTTATTAGTACTATGAACGATGGACATCCTACGGACTTGGACACTTGTTTAAATGTGTAATGTATGTTGTGCTTTGTCTTTTGTTTGTTATTTTGCCTGTCATACAGACGCCTGTCCCTTAGCTTTGTAGCGTCCCATGAGAAAATAAACTTTTTCTAAACATAAACGGGACGGCTTTGAGCTCTCCCATAGTAGAGTACTCTGTGCTCTAAATCGTTACCCCCTTTTTTTACCCCCTGTGATGTGATTGGGCGCGTTTAAAAAGTGCGCCACTCCATCAGCCAGAAGAAGATGAAGATAACGCTCGGTTGCGGCACGTGGGAGCGTGAACATTTTGGTCCAATGAGGTCTCTCCACGGAGATTTAGGAGAGCCACTGGAGAAGAACAGGGAAGCTATAGGCAGACGTGGCCGAGTCGGGACTGAGTGAAGAAGGTAGCCAGGGCGCGGGAGTGGCGGCCAGCAGAGTTCCTGCATCAAGGTCCCTGCAGTCTCCCACCTGGACACAGAGCTTCTTCTCGTCACCTGACGTGGGCCAGGCTTGTTCTGGTCTTGTGGCGTTGGCCCAAGAAACGTCTCCGGCTTCGTGTGCGAGCTGCGGCTGCCGAACGCCGAAAGGTCACTGACTTCAACCAGCCCGACGCTTCCTTTCATGCCAGTCAACCACGTGAGCGTCTCAAGCTAATCGCCAGTCTTTCCCCTGTTGCATGAGTGCGTGTTCACCATTACTCAGTCGCATCGGTTGCAAGCCCCGCATCACCACTATCATCGTTTACGTGAGTGCGTCCATGCCTTCCTTGGTAGCACAGCCTTCGCTGCAAGCACCGCGTCCCGCTATGTTGTGACAAGGCTTATTTTACACTGAACATTTATGTCCATGCACTGCTCACGTCTTTAGCCGTTTGTTCTTCTCGCTAACCTCTTTCTAGTTATGTATGCTGTGTTCTTTGTCTGCTATTTGTTTTAGGGGTTTCTAAATATATTGAGTGTTGGGAATTAGGGTGGAAGCAAATGGTCTCGTCAGCTCTTTTCCCGATGATGGTTATGTCATCGGTGGTTTTTGCTTTACACGAACCTACACGAGAGCTTGCCCATTAAACAGCCTCGTGACAATTGGCGTCCGCGACAGGACGAGACCATTTTTACCACTTACCTCTCCAGACTAGAACACGACCATGAAGTAGGGCAGACCTAGAGGAGTTAGCAAGACGCATGGTCTAAAAGGCGATGAAATGGAGGCTTGGTGTGAGGAACGCGAGAGGCGCATTCGCAAAGAGAGGGAGGCGGAGATAACAGTTGGAACGGGAGACGCAGGCCAAGAAGGAGCAGCTTGGGTTCGAGACGCGCGAGAAAGAAAAACAGCTCGAACTGGAGACACGCACGAAGAAGGAGCATGTGACTTGTTTGCAAGCCAAATAAAAAAAAACTCGGAGGGGTCTGTAGCAGCGTCTGTCTGCATGGCGCCAGCTGTAGTGACAGATGCCGCTGGCAGGGCTGAGGTCCATGTGGATAAAAGTCTGAGGCAGAAGTACAGGCAGATCTCTGATCGGAAATGTGCAAGGTTTTCATTTTGCATTCATATGAAAGAAACAATCATTCTATTCGTCTGGTGTGGGATGCTATAATCTGAGAGTCGAGTTTAAATAACCGGTCGCTACCTCTAGATTTAGACCATATGGACAAGGACACGCATAGTTTGTATATATTCTGGATTTAAAATACTAACTTCACAAGAGTTGTGATCTTCCTAGTTTTGGGCAGGATGTTGTAGCTTGGCTGTGAATTATCTAGTGGGCTTTAGTAGATTTTGTGTGACTGCGCAAAATGAGTGGATTGATTGTAAGATTGTAGTGAACATTGGGCACGATGTGTGTTGTGTGTGGTGAAACGCACACCAATCTGCACTTTTTTCATGGCGAAAAAACTTTTTGAAAGGGGGGCTTTTGTGATGTGATTGGGCGCGTTTAAAAAGTGCGCCACTCCATCAGCCAGAAGAAGATGAAGATAACGCTCGGTTGCGGCACGTGGGAGCGTGAACATTTTGGTCCAATGAGGTCTCTCCACGGAGATTTAGGAGAGCCACTGGAGAAGAACAGGGAAGCTATAGGCAGACGTGGCCGAGTCGGGACTGAGTGAAGAGGGTAGCCAGGGCGCGGGAGTGGCGGCCAGCAGAGTTCCTGCATCAAGGTCCCTGCAGTCTCCCACCTGGACACAGAGCTTCTTCTCGTCACCTGACGTGGGCCAGGCTTGTTCTGGTCTTGTGGCGTTGGCCAAGAAACGTCTCCGGCTTCGTGTGCGAGCTGCGGCTGCCGAACGCCGAAAGGTCACTGACTTCAACCAGCCCGACGCTTCCTTTCATGCCAGTCAACCACGTGAGCGTCTCAAGCTAATCGCCAGTCTTTCCCCTGTTGCATGAGTGCGTGTTCACCATTACTCAGTCGCATCGGTTGCAAGCCCCGCATCACCACTATCATCGTTTACGTGAGTGCGTCCATGCCTTCCTTGGTAGCACAGCCTTCGCTGCAAGCACCGCGTCCCGCTATGTTGTGACAAGGCTTATTTTACACTGAACATTTATGTCCATGCACTGCTCACGTCTTTAGCCGTTTGTTCTTCTCGCTAACCTCTTTCTAGTTATGTATGCTGTGTTCTTTGTCTGCTATTTGTTTTAGGGGTTTCCTAAATATATTGAGTGTTGGGAATTAGGGTGGAAGCAAATGGTCTCGTCAGCTCTTTTCCCGATGATGGTTATGTCATCGGTGGTTTTTGCTTTACACGAACCTACACGAGAGCTTGCCCATTAAACAGCCTCGTGACAATTTTTTTTTTTTTTTCCAAGAAACACACAAAAGTTTCCAAGAAACACACAAAACACACACTAAGTCCCCCCAAACGGGACGGCTTAGTGCTCTCCCATAGATGAGTATGTAGCACTGTAAATCGTTCACCATATTCTCTAAACACGCAACCTATGACGCAACCATGGGACGGCTTTATCTCGTACTGCGCTTTAATTACGTGACTGATGCTGCTTGTGACTCTTCCATAGCGGAGTGTGGCTCTCCCCAACGTTACTAGAAAAATTTCTGGTTGAAATTTCCGCTGGAGATGCGGGCCGCGAGGCGGTTGCGAGAACTAGAGGCGGTGTAGTAGTTCACTTTTGCTCCCGCGGCCGGCGCATGCTGCAGTGATCGGCCAAAGACTATTTCCCAAAGGTCACAAAATTTCAAGCGAAATGCGGTTTAGAAGCTATTGCCAGCGAAATCGGGATGGGGAGATATGGGGCTGGGATGTAAGCGCGACTAGGTGCTGGGGCAACAACCACCATTATTGAAAAACCAAGTTTCGTTCAAAGGCAAAGCAATCACTACGTTTTAAAAGACATTTCTTTCCACTAGGAATATCAAGTAGGCGTAAAGAGAAAAGAAGTTTTTGACAGTGTTTTATTATTACTAAAAATCTTTTTCTAGCGCCCTCAGCTCACGATATTAAAACGCAGTGCCGCCCTTGCACTGCATGGAAAGGCACGCCCGTAAAATTCGTCTGCGTTGAATCACCCCCTCACGTGTTTTAGTGTTTCTCACTTGCTTGCGTTCTATGCTTGCGCGAAATCGTGAGGCGCGTTTTATCAGTGAATGTATTAAGTGCAGTGTCCAACGGGCAGCGGACGATACGGATTACATTTAAAGCCGAGCGCTTTCGTCCGTATCTGCACAAACAATGAGCGATTCGAGGTACGTACGAGATATACAGACAGATAGATAGATATATACGTTTAATGTCCCCGAAGTTCGCTAAGAAATGCCTCGCATTCAAAAAAAAAAAGCTTTCGGAAGGGGACTGCGAAGAACAATAATCGACTGAAGAAAGAAAATGGAACATGGATTTTGCCGTCGATTGGTCTTAGGTGAATTCATAAAGTACGCCCTGTGAGCTTTTGTTTTCAAGGGCAGTGCACGTTGAGCTGCAGTTTACGTTGATAGCATCCTTTAAAAGGCGCAAAATAAAAGCATCTATTGTGCAGGCAAACCCCGCATGTCAATTATGCACATGTCACTCTCACGGTTTGACGTACTTTCGCGAAATGGCCTTGTACGCGGATCGTTTAGCAGGGACGTGCTTGTTGGTAACGTCTAATGCGTAGTTGTTATGCTTCGTTCAGTAGTTAGCTTCGGCTTCAATTGTGAAAGGTAATCCGCAAATACTGACGGCCGGTACTGCATACTCCTTGAGCCACCGTTTTTTTTTTCTCTTTTTGTTTCCTTTCTATGACGTCCTCTGGTCGCAAATGTTGGCTACACGCTCGTGTATTAATCGAAGTCGTATTAGGCGACAATTTTTCCGCCTGATCGCGGCAAATCACTTCTCCCGAACACCAGCGGCAGCTGGTATTTCATTGAACGAAAGCCTTTCAGCTTTTCTTTTTTTTTTTGCTTGATTCACACAGCACTTAAGTTACGATGTAAACACGACTTTCCGAGCTTAGCAATTCGCGTGGCCATTGAGCGCCAGCTTCCCGTAACCTACTCGCACAGCTCCGCCACTCGTGTACGGAAAGCAGTCTGTATATTAACCCTATTGTGTACTACTATAATTAACTCTATGGCAATAATGGAGAAGGCGATGGCCAATCCAAGTCACCGAAAACGTCACTGCGCATATGCGCGGCCGTGCCGAGTAGCAGTACACGTCATTTTTCAGTCAAAGTGTCCCTGTGAACCACAAATATTGTATGGACATCCATAGTATTCATGTTCCTCATGGACACTGTGAATGTCTCTTAGATATCCATAGAAATCCAAATTACGAAGATTACCTGCAACTATAAAATGCTCGTCCGAGTAAGGTTGCAGGTACGTTGCACATGATCGCTGAATGGACATTTGATAGATATACATAGACATTGCCATTTATTAAATAAGAGCTTTTTTCATGCACTGTTCACACTTACCTCATGTACTTGGTGTGTTAGACCTGCAGTCCCATGGCAGTCTTGCTCATAGCTGCTCGGCAGTAGTTTATAGTGGGTATTGAACACTATAACGTACAGCCGAGCAGCAATGAGCAAGACTGCCAAGGGACTGCAGGTCTAACACACCAACTACATGCGGTAAAGCATAAAAGACGTGAAGCTGGCCGGATTGCTGTCGACATCAAACTTAATTAATAAGGCCAGACTCACGGCGTTGAAACTTTCTATATATATACCACACCAGCTAGGAGCCAGACTGCAGTGGGGGCGCAGGCCTCTGGCAAACAGAACTATACACGCAGCAAGCCTGAGGATGTGCATTGAAAAAAGTTCTCATTCAAAAAATATTAGCAATATTTGGTGAAGAAAGCCCGAACAGCCTGACTTTATCATCAAGTACAAGCTGCCGTCTAACCTGCATGTTTAGGCTGGGTCCTTAAAACCTTAGATATTTATTGCAGCAGGCAGCACATTGTTTTCAGACACATTTATTGAACATAAAATTAAATCGGTCTTTGAATGTAAGTGAGGGTATGTGAATGAAAAATTATATTACAAAATTGTTCAATGAAGGTGGCCTTGAACGCTTCGAAGTGATATGAATGAAAAATTGTTCAACGAAGTTCCCCTTGAAAGCCTAAAGTTATGTGAATGAAAAATTACTATAGAAAAGTCCTCAATAAAGTTCGCCTTGAACGCTTCGAAGTGATGTGAATAAAAAATTGTTGACCAAAAATCCTCGACGAAGTTCCCCTTGAAACTTAAAAGATTGACAGCTTGGGCTAGTTGGTATGGCATGACGATAGTTATAGCGCGAGAACAAAACGACGACACAGAGTCATCGTTTTGTTCTCGCGCTAGAACTATCGTCTTCCCCTTGAATGTTTCAAAGTTATGAGAATGTACAAAAGTTCAATGAAATTCACTTTGAATGCTTTAAGTGATGTGAATGAAAAATTGCTCAACGAAGTTCCCCTTGAAAGCCTAAAGTTACGTGAATGAAAAATTACAATACAAAGGTCTTCATTAAAGTTCGCTTTGAACGCTTCAAGTGATGTCAATGAAAAAAATGCTGCACGAAAATCTTCAACGAAGTTCCTCTTGAAAAGAAGGTCCACTTGAAAGCTTCATAATGCACCATAGCTACTCATCACAGCCAGTTGACCCTAAGAATACAAGAAAAAAGAGAATCAATATAAGCTATCCAGAAACAGTGAAAAGAAATACTATAAGACATTCCAAGCAAGAGCACACCAGCAGTACTGATACTCTATATTACCATAACAAAAAAAAATGCTTGGCTTAAATTGTGATGCTCCACTCCTGAAGTTACAAAAGAATTGAGAAAAATTATGCCTACTTCAGAAACACAGCAAATGCAGATGACTAATGCATACATTAGCAATAACGATGTTACTCATTTCAGCATATGTAAGTATAGCTAGTTCTAGAACCTAAAAAGCACTTTAAAATGCCCTTGGGTCTTACGAGCAGGAATATATACAAAGACATTTCACTAATTTGTGCTTCATTGTAAATGTCAGTTTCAAAACATCCTACTACCAAAGAAAGTGATGTTCTCATGCAACATTGCAGCAGCTAAAAACTACACTGGACACAAACTTGTGTATCCAGCATATCACAATTGTCCGCCACATTCTGTCATAAAGCTAGCGGACAACATTAATCTTCCTGAGAATTTCTCAGAGGCGACTTAACGACCAAGTATGATGAGAAACATAACCAATAAAGGGATCAACAATACACCAGAACATGTCACAAGATTCTTGTCGAAATGAAAACTAACTTTCGTGACTATTTTGATCATGCCACTTGAGATTTAAGTAGGAAGTATAAAGTGCGACATAAAATTAAAAAAAAAGTGCATGTACCACTTTTGCGGGGATGGCTTGGTACTATGTGACACAAAATTGAGTTATATATATAGAATTTCTTGTCATTTAATGCCTTATACTTGTTCTTTAAAACTGTGGTCTTTATGCCACACAGCCATGTACATTTTATTTATTCGATAGCATAATGAGATAAAATATTCTAGGAAAAATAGCTGCCCTCAAGGCAACAGTCGAGCAGCACACTTGCTGTGAACTGTGATGTCCGAGATTGCATGGAGATGCACTTGAGTGCTTTTGTAGGCAAACTCAAGTGTGATTACATGTACTGTAGTCTTTATGTGAGATTCAAAAAGCTGTATACTAGTTTTACCATAAATAGGTGCATCCACTGGATGAGCAGAACTACTGATATTGCCTATTAACTTACACAAATGCTGGTATATGACTGTTATCATGCTCACTCATCACTGTTTCTAGCTCGTTTTCCAAGCACGAACTAATTCACACAGCAATTGCAAAATTTTTTACAGTGCTTTCCAATTACATCACACTGAGAGCTGTCAGTTCCTTTAAACTGACTGCAAAATGCATAGCAGCTTTATTACCTCTTGCTGCATTTTTGTGCCTTGCCGGGGCATGACGCAACCGTTCTCGAACGGCTGCCTGTATGGTGAATTCATTCGCAGGGTGAACCTTTTGCACAGCACCTTTGAGAAAGTCAAAGCAATAATTAATTGAGAGACAAAAAGTGACACACGCTTAAAAATTCAATGAAGCCAATAAATAGCCTGATTTGGCCAACAGCCTGATTTCATCTCAGATGACAATTCTCAAAGGTGGATACGAGATTCTGTCCAGGGGAAGTGGGCAGCTATATAGAAGTCTGATACTTAAACCTTCAGATTTGTAATAAATTTGTAAGTGCAATATTTTGTGCACTGTGATTATATTCCCCATGTTGTTCTTTCATTGACATTATATAGCTCTATTTTCATGTTCAAACTAACGTGTATATATATATATATATATATATATATATATATATATATATATATATATATATATATATATATATATATATGGGGTTTAACGTCCCAAAACCACTATATTGTTACGGTGCATCATCGACAGGAGCAAGCGTGGCACTTAGCGAAGATTAAGAAGACGCCTGTGCGTTAGGCGCTTGCGCGAGAGGCAACTCAGACGTCTTGTTCGGCTGCCGATTCTCGGTGGACGCTGTCCTGTAAGCCAAGACCTCGCCCTGTCACATTTGGTGGAGGTGCTGGGCAACCGCCTCGCAACGGAACTTCGCAGCGGCCGATGTTTGAAGGGTCATTCCACAACGATGATGGAGAGTACGGCGTCTGCATCTGTTGCTGGTGTTCCTGCGGCCGGAGATGATGCGGTAACTACATCTCCTTCTGTGACCACAACCTTCGTGCTCGAATCCCCGCAGGATCCTGGCACGTTCAGCGGTTCCGGCGATCCAGATGAAGTTGACGTTGAAGATTGGCTGGCAGAGTACGAACGTGTGAGTACTCGATACCGATGGGTGTGAGTACTCGATACCCGACTCTTATGCTGGCAAACCTGTTATTCTATCTTAGGGGAATGGCCAAATCGTGGTATGAGAACCATGAAACAGAACTTGGGAGTTGGGCAGTGTGCTGGGAGAAAATGCTGGACCTGTTCGGAAAGCCGATTGGAAGAAAAATGGCCGCGAACAAAATGCTCGCGTCTCGGGCGCCGACCTCGACCGAGTCTTACGTCTCCTATATAGAAGATGTGTTGTCGTTGTGTCGCAAAGCCAATGCCGAGATGCCGGAGGCTGACAAGATCGGGCATATTCTTAAGGGGATTGCGGATGACGCATTCAACCTCCTCATCTGCAAAAATTTTTCTACAGTGGACGCCATTATAAAAGAATGTCGGCGCTTTGAGCAAGCGAAGAGCCGGCCGATTAACAGCGTGTTTACCCGCCTTCCGAATACGGCTGCAACATCATCTTGCGAAGACCGTGCAAGAACACAGCCACCACCTCTAGATTCATCGGATCAGGTGACCCGAATTGTACGGCGCGAACTTGAAGCCATTGCCTCTGCTCCGGCTCACACCGCTGCAAGTGACACCACCCCACTCACTGCTAACATGGTTCAAGCCATCGTCCGCCAAGAACTCGCCAGCATAGGTATTCCCTCGGTGTGCGCTTTGCCCAGCCCGCAGCGAGCTTCATGGCGTCCACCCTCGTCCTATCACGAGCAGCAGTTTACGGCCCGATCTCGCGACCCTGCTGCGTGGAGAACCGTCGACAATCGACCAATTTGTTTTCATTGCCACCGTATCGGTCATGTCGTCCGTTACTGCCATTACCGCTGGTCCTTGCCACCTCGGACTTCATCTTTACAAGAACGCAGCGCCCGTAAGAGAACGCTGGTGGTGGAAGCGGACAAGGTGTCTTCGGAAGCGGTCAGCGCTACTAGGAATCAAGTGGGCGGAACCGGGAACAACGCCCCCTGAAATACGTCACAGCTCTGCTATAAAACCACCGCTCCAGCGAGGATCAGCCGTCATTTCACGGGCAGTCCAGGCAGCAAGAGAGCCGTAGCATTTACAAGAACGCAGCGCCCGTAAGAGAACGCTGGTGGTGGAAACGCTGGTGGTGGCAGCGAGGATCAGCCGTCATTTCACGGGCAGTCCAGGCAGCAAGAGAGCCGTAGCATTTACAAGAACGCAGCGCCCGTAAGAGAACGCTGGTGGTGGAAGCGGACAAGGTGTCTTCGGAAGCGGTCAGCGCTACTAGGAATCAAGTGGGCGGAACCGGGAACAACGCCCCCTGAAATACGTCACAGCTCTGCTATAAAACCACCGCTCCAGCGAGGATCAGCCGTCATTTCACGGGCAGTCCAGGCAGCAAGAGAGCCGTAGCATTTACAAGAACGCAGCGCCCGTAAGAGAACGCTGGTGGTGGAAACGCTGGTGGTGGCAGCGAGGATCAGCCGTCATTTCACGGGCAGTCCAGGCAGCAAGAGAGCCGTAGCATTTACAAGAACGCAGCGCCCGTAAGAGAACGCTGGTGGTGGAAGCGGACAAGGTGTCTTCGGAAGCGGTCAGCGCTACTAGGAATCAAGTGGGCGGAACCGGGAACAACGCCCCCTGAAATACGTCACAGCTCTGCTATAAAACCACCGCTCCAGCGAGGGTCAGCCGTCATTTCACGGGCAGTCCAGGCAGCAACGAGGCTGAACGACAGCTAAAAATTTACCTTGCTTTACGCAGGTACGTGAACGACTTGTACTTTGGCTTGCTTCTTAGTTCCTGGACTGCTCAGTGAATGACGGGTATTATGGGTGATAAGCCGCCCACTACTGTGAAGGAACTAGCTAAGGCCTTGTCAGATTTTTCTGCTAGAATTGATACCAAACGTGATGAGCTAAAGAAAGACATCACAAAGGTTATTGAAGGCGAACTACAAACTCTTAGACAGTCAATCAACTTCATGAATGAGCAATTTGAGCAATTCAGGGTGGAACTTGGCGAAACAAAGAAAGAGCTTGCTGCGGTGCGAGCAGAAAACCACGCGATTAAAAGCGGAAAACAGTCGCCTCGTCAAGAATATTAAGGAAATAAAACAGGAACTCACTACTCAGCAACAATATAGTAGACAGAATAACCTAGAAATAAAGGGAGTTCCTGTGATGGAGGGGGAAAACTTGGTCTCCACAATGCAACAGCTTGCCAGCTACCTGAAAGTTGAAATCAAAGAAACAGATATAGACGTCGTGCACCGAGTGCCATCAAGGAACGCGTCAACACCTAACATCATAGTTAGGTTTCTTTCGAGAGCTGTGAAAGATAATGTTCTGAAGACTGCTAAGAAGCAACGACTTAACACGACAGCTTTAGGTTTTCAGGGCATCGCATCTCCAGTGTACATAAATGAGCACTTGTGTCCGGCAAACAAGGAATTGCTAACAGCCGCTCTAAAGACAAAGCGGGAAAAAAAGTGGAAGTACACCTAGGTAACTGGTGGAAAGATTTTGATGCGGAAGGCGGATAATTCACGTGTGCTTCACGTCACATGTGCTGAGGATCTTTCCAAAGTTGTTTGAGGATTGCCTGCTTGTTTCTGTAACCTGGAGTTTCCTATATTTTTAAATGGCGTTTTCTTTTTCTGAGGTTGAAAACATATGGCTGCAGCAGGATCATTTCGCAGTATTACATTGTAATATTCGCAGCATAAAAAAGAACTTCGATCATCTGCTTTCGTACTTATCACAGCACTCGTTTAAATATGATGTCATTGCTATAACTGAAACTTGGCTTCGAGAAAGCGAATCAGTTCATTTACCCGGCTACGTCATGCTTTCGCAACCTAGAAACAGTGCTACACGAGGCGGGGGGTGTGGCGCTATTTATCAAAGACTGCTTTAGTTTCGTTCACCTTAGCAATAGCTCATGCTGCAGTTCATCGGCAGAGACTCTTTTTATTCATCTTCAGAATGGTGTCATCATCGGTGTAATATATCGTCCACCAATTTCCAGTGTGGCTGACTTCATTACTGTGATGGAAAGTACCATGATACCCATTGTGGCCTCTAAAACACCTATTATTGTCTGCGGTGATATTAACATAGACGTGTCTGGAGATACATGTGATGATTACGTGTTTTTGCTACAATCAGTTAATCTGAGAAATGTTATTTCATCACCCACTCGCATAACAGACCACTCGGAGTCGATTATTGATCACGTGTTGTGTAACGCTGACCTGGATGTATCGGCAGGCGTATACGCTGTTGCTATTGCGGATCACAATTCCACCTTTCTATTTTTACCCCAGAAATACATTTGTGCTCCATACCTGCCATTAAACGAACAACACGTGTCGACTATAATTCCGTGCAAAAACTACTACAAGGTACGAATTTTGATGCCCTCTATGATGAAGACGTGGACGTCGAGTGTGATAACATTGTAAAATGCATTGTGGATGTCATTGAACGATCAACGCGTAGCTGTTCGCGCCGAAATTATGACCATGCCATATGTCCATGGATGAATAGAAATATACTTGAGGTTTTGAAGCTGAAAGATTTTTACTACGACAAATGGAAAAATAACAGGAGCAATGAATACTACCATCAAAATTTTAAGCTTTACAGAAACAAGTCAGTAGCAATGATAAGAAAATCCAAGAAGTGCTACTATACCAACCTAGTGAAAAAAAATGATGGTAACACGAAGAAAATATGACAGATTGTTAAAGACGTCACTGGCATGGGTAGCAAAGAACGCATTACACCTGATAATCCAACTCGTGAAGTGGCCGACAACTTTAACGATTACTTTACTAATATTGGTCTCAGCCTTGCGAGGAAGTTCCCTACTCATATGCAGAATTTAAATGCACCCTGTACTGTTACCAATAATTTCGATCTATGTGATGTAACTGAGGATGACATCCGACAAGTAATTAATAAGTTACCAGGGAACAAGGCAGCTGGCCATGACGCCATATCATCAAGGATTTTAAAGGAGAATATTGATGTTTTGTGTGGTCCCTTATGCCATATATTTAATCATGCATTTTCCTCTAAAACTTATCCTAGTATACTTAAGACCGCCAAAGTAATACCAGTGTACAAATCTGGTGATCGGAATCTTCCGGACAGCTACAGACCAATATCTGTCCTGAGTAGTATTAACACTACGCTTGAAAAACTAATTTCGTCGCAATTAAGGCGCTTCCTGGGTGAACAGAATGTACTTTGTCCCCAGCAACACGGCTTTGTTGCAAACAGGTCCACTTCAACTGCTGTTTCGATGCTTACGCAATATATTAATTCCGCGCTACATGAAAACAACATAGCAATAGCAGTATTTTTAGACATACGAAAGGCATTTGATGCTATTAGTCATTCCATTTTACTGGAAAAAATGCATTCTTATGGGATAAAAGGTAACTCGCTTGATTTTTTTTCTAGTTATCTATCGGCACGCAAACAAAAGGTAGTCATTGGTGACATCAAATCATCCTACGGTTATATTAAATGCGGGGTGCCACAGGGTTCAGTTTTGGGCCCTATATTGTTCTCTCTTTATATTATTGATGTCCCGCGATCCCTACAGAGGTCAAGGGCACTGATGTACGCGGACGACACTGTTTTAGTTTTCACAGGACACTCCTTAGCAGATTTACAAAATGACGCGATGACCGATTTATCGAACATTTCGGAATGGTTTGCCAGGAATCAGCTGACTGTTAACTGTACTAAAACAAAGTATATGGTGTTTCACTTTCGTAGGAAACATATTGACGCTGAATCTCTTAACCTAACAATAAACAACGCTCCTATTCAACAAGTTCCTTGTTTTAAATATTTAGGCGTCACTTTTGATGAACACTTACACTGGCATGAGCAAGTACAAAGTGTGTGCGCAAAGCTAGCCTATGGCTGCTATTCTCTAATAAAAGCTCGCCAATATTTTCCACAAGCTATACTCCGCACACTCTACTTTTCATTGTGTCATTGTCACATAGGTTACTGTCTGGAATCGTGGGGTGTGACGTACAACAGTTATCTAAAAACTCTTGAACGACTTCAAAAGTGTACACTGAAAATCATAAGCCAAGGTGAATCAGTAAGTAATATTTTTCAATCACAACGCATTCTCTCGGTTCCGATGTTGCGTGACTACAAAATTGCTGTTTCAGTAAATAACATAATTAATAGAAATTCACCTTTGCCTGCTGATCTTTTTTTCAATTCCTAAACGCAATATGTGACATGCTTCGAATGGTAATTTCAATCTGCCCAAATGTTTTAATGTTTACGGAGAAAGACTGATACAGTTTAGTGGAACAAAAATATGGAACACGGTCCCCCTAGAGATTAAAACGGCACGTAATTTCAGCATGGCATGTAAATCATTTTTTCTGTGGAGTCAAGACATGTAAGCATGTGTGTGTTTGATTCGATTTTCATTGTATTTTTTTAATAAGTGCCTATGTATAGAAACTAGGTGCAAGCTAATAAGTATGCATATCTGCAAGAAAAAATGTATTACTGTGTTATCTGTATCATATGATTGTTTTTTTATGTTGTTACCTCAGAGCTGACCTGTACACTTTTTTATGTTGCACATTGTATTGGACCGTCCACTAGCCACTTTAGGCTATCGGTCCAAATAATCCCTGTAATTGCATATATCTATTTATGAAAATAAAGCTTCATTGATTGATTGATTGATTGATTGATCTCAACCTCACTACCGACAGGACAGCACCCGCTTCGCGTGTGCCGCGCAGCCTTCTCCGCAAAACAACTATAGAAGGTTCAACAGCCGATCTCCGTCACCGCATGGTCATCAGTCGCGTTCGCCTCCAGGACGTCGCCAGTCGTCTCGCTCACCGCAGACTCGCAGGCCGTCGTCCCCATTCAACCCCGCTCCTGCCTACCCGGAAAACTAAACGGTGCAGCGCCCAGAGGTGACGCTGCATTTTCGACTCCCTTTACAAATCCTCTCTTGACACTTCCGACGAGACAAAATTTGTTAGACGTTGCCGTTGACGGTGTGCCTATTTCTGCCCTTATAGATACTGGAGCGCACATTTCTGTAATGAGCGCGAACCTTCGCCGACGCCTACATAAAGTGCTCACGCCTGCCGCTTCCCACAAACTTCGTGTCGCTGATGGGAGGACCCCTGATGTTCAAGGGATGTGCTCGGCCCGTGTGTCCATTGCCGGTCATCCTACATTAGTTCAGTTTGCCGTCATTGAAATGTGTCCTCATGACCTAATACTTGGTTTGGACTTCCTGTCACGGCATTCTGCGCTCATTGATTGTGCCACTGGTGCTCTTCAGCTTGAACTGCCGCAGTTTGCCGATTTTCCAGCAGACTATTTTCTCCGTTTATGCTCTCGTCACCACGTTCGCTTGCCTCCGCAAGCTGCTACATATGTCACTTTGTCGTGCTCACGTCATGAGCCTGACGGTGACTACCTCGTCACTCCTATAGTCGACGTACTGATGGCCCGAGACGTCGCCCTTGCTCACACTGTTGTCGCCGTCGCTAATAATACAGTGGTTATACCACTACTCAACGTGAGTCTCTTGACTCAAGTTATTCCGCAAGACATGTCTTTGGCCACCCTATCTCCACTTGACAGCTGCAACGTTACTGGTTTGGACACCGATACTACATCCCCCTGTCATACTACACTCTGCCTGCAGATGACATTAACAAGATGATTGCTCCCGACCTCACTGCAGTGCAAGCTGCCAGCCTCCGTAGTCTGCTAACATCATATAGAGACGTTTTCGACTTTGACCACCGCCCTCTCAGCCAAACAACTGCAGTGACTCACCGGATCAACACTGGTGATGCCAGTCCTATACGGCGGCGTCCATATCGCGTATCTCACAAGGAACGCCAAGTAATTCAAAATGAAGTGGATAAAATGATTAATAAAAACGTAATAGAACCCTCATCCAGCCCCTGGGCCTCCCCAGTCGTGCTCGTTGAGAAGAAATATGGCAGCTGGCGCTTTTGCGTGGACTATCGCCATTTAAACAAAGTGACCCACAAAGATGTCTACCCTTTGCATCGGATTGATGACGCCCTCGATTGCCTCCATGGTGCCCAATACTTTTCGTCTATGGACCTTCGGTCCGGCTATTGGCAAATTTCCGTTGACCCCATGGATCGTGAAAAAACCGCTTTCGTTATGCCCGACGGCCTCTACGAGTTCAAAGTCATGCCGTTTGGACTGTGTAATGCGCTGGCGACTTTCGAGCGCATGATGGACTCCCTTCTCCGAGGATATAAGTGGTCCATCTGCTTATGTTACTTAGACGATGTCCATCGTCTTTTCACCTACCTTTGACAGCCATATAACACGTCTGTCAGCCGTTCTGGATGTTTTTCGAAGAGCTGCTCTCCAGCTCAATTCTGCAAAATGCCATTTCGGACGTCGCCAAATCACCATACTCGCCACCTCGTCAGTGCCGATGGTGTTCAACCAGATCCCGAAAAGGTACGAGCAGTACAACAATTTACTGAACCACGCTCAACCAAGGACGTCCGAAGTTTTGTAGGGCTATGTTCCTATTTTCGTCAATTTGTCCGCAACTTCGCAGACATCGCTCGACCGCTTACTGATCTCCTAAAGAAGGACATTCCCTTCGCATGGGGTATTGAGCAAGCGGACGCCTTTTCGGCTCTTATCCATCTGCTGACTACGCCACCAATACTGGCCCATTTCGACCCAGCATCTCCTACAGAGCTTCGGACCTATGCCAGTGGCCATGGAATTGGAGCGGTCCTTGGCCAACGACAGCACGGGAAGGACCGCGTGATTACTTACGCCAGTCGTCTTCTTTCACCTGCCGAACGGAAGTTCTCCATCACTGAGCGTGAATGCCTAGCTTTAGTGTGGGCCGTGGCGAAATTCAGCCCTTACCTGTATGGCCGAACTTTTTCCGTTGTTACGGACCATCACGCTCTTTGCTGGCTGTCATCGCTAAAGGACCCATCTGGACGTCTTGGTCGCTGGGCGTTCCGTTTGCAAGAATACTCATTCGTGGTCCACTACAAGTCGGGACGCCTCCACACAGACGCAGACTGTTTGTCACGTAATCCGGTTGAAACGCCCGACTTGACAGACCTTGATTCAGACCCCTGCGTTCTCTCCATCCACGCTTTGGGTGATATCTTCACCGAACAACGACGTGACCCGTCGTTACTCTCCATCATCGAGCATCTGACCTCTGCTCCAACAGACCCTTCCGTTCGCCTGTTCGAACTCCACGACAACATTCTGTACCGTCGCAGCTTCAACGCCGATGCCCCGGAATTACTACTCGTGCTTCCCCATCACCTGCGTACCAGCGTTCTCGAACAACTACATGACGTACCTACAGCCGGTCACCTAGGCGTCTCTCGTACCTACGATCGTGTGCGACGTCGCTTTTTCTGGCCCGGACTGTATCGTTCTGTGGTTCGCTACGTCACTGCTTGCGACCGCTACCAACGCCGCAAGCGCCCCTCTGTGCTACCGTCTGGCCTCCTACAGCCCATTGACATACCGACGGAACAATTCTTCCGTGTGTACCTTGACCTGCTGGGCCCGTTTCCTACGTCCACCTCCGGAAATAAATGGGTTGCAGTCGCCACAGTCTACACCACACGCTTTGCCATCACTAAAGCACTGCCGACAAGCTGTTCCACTGACGTCGCTGACTTTCTCTTGTATGAAGTCATTCTTCATCACGGCGTTCCGCGGCAGCTGCTTACTGATCGAGGAAGGTACTTTCTTTCACGTGTTGTGGATGACATTCTCCGCGCCTGCTCCACTGAGCACAAGCTTACCACCGCTTATCATCCACAGACAAATGGATTGACCGAGCGTCTGAACCGAACGCTGACGCAGATGCTGTCAATGTACGTTTCGCCAGATCACCGTGACTGGGACAAAGCACTCCCCTTTGTCACGTTCGCGTACAATTCTTCACGGCACGACACAGCTAGTTATTCGCCGTTTTATTTGCTATTTGGCCGACATCCAGCATTACCATTTGACACGCTCCTTCCTTCGGCTGCCCCCTTGTCTACTGAGTACGCCAGCGATGTCGTTTCTTGAGCCCATGCAGCCCGTCAGCTTGCCCGTGATCGGCTGCACTTGTCGCAAACGCAGCAAAAAGATCGCTATGACAGTCGCCACCAAAGCGTGCACTTCTCGCCGGGATCTCTGGTACTTCTCTGGACACCAAACCGCCAAGTCGGCTTATCAGAGCAGCTACTATCACACTACCATGGCCCCTACAAAGTGTTACGACAACTTAGTGACGTGAGATACGAGATCGCACCCCTAAACAATGCCTTTTCGACCACCTCACTCCAGACAGACGTTGTACACGTTTCCAGACTGAAACCGTATCACCCTCCTCGTTCGTCGCCGCCGTACTAAGCGCCGTGACGGCGCTTCCGCCGCAGGGGAGTGATGTTACGGTGCATCATTGACAGGAGCAAGCGTGGCACTTAGCGAAGATGAAGAAGACGCCTGTGCGTTAGGCGCTTGCGCGAGAGGCAACTCAGACATCTTGTTCGGCTGCCGATTTTCGGTGGACGCTGTCCTGTAAGCCAAGACCTCGCCCCGTCACAATATGATTATGAGAGACGCCGTAGTGGAGGGCTCCGGAAATTTAGACCACCTAGGGTTCTTTAACGTGCACCCAAATCTGAGCACACGGGCCTACGACATTTCCGCCTCCATCGGAAATGCAGCCGCCGTATATATATATATATATATATATATATATATATATATATTAAAATAGAGGTGTTGTACGTCGAGAAAGGTTCAGACGCAGCTTGGCAAAATGTGCTTTATCAGGCAGGTTAGGCTAATGGCGAGCGGCGTGCGCGAGCTACTACTAGCCGCCGAACATTGTCTTCTTCATTACCAGCAGAGCGTCTGTTATTCAGATTCATTACAATATATATATATATATATATATATATATATATATATATATATATATATATATATATATGTGTGTGTGTGTGTGTGTGTGTGTGTGTGTGTGTGTGTGTGTGTGTGTGTGTATTCCTCGAGTGTTGTGTTCAAGCATTCGGAACATGCTAGCGATGAAAACACTGAAGAAAGAATACCAATGTCCATTATCCTGTTCCCTTGGAGTGCTGAATTCTCTAGTGGAGCCTGGTACGCCTTGTTTATGTCCCCAAGCTTCTTCGCGGTCGCCGAAATACCGGCGTCTGTGTCAGTAGGCAGCCTCGTCGCCGTGTAGCGACCTCCAGCAAACTTGCGCTTCCTCGTCTTTTGTGTTCTGCACTTCCCCATGCTGGTCGTAATATGGTCCAGGTGGCCTAAGGATACAGCCCTAGTAGCGTTGACACGTGAAACAAATGCAGAACGAAGCCTGAAGTAGCCTGACCAAAGCAAAGAACAAAAATTCCGACGAGCATCATGCATCTCCCTTGTGGTTGCTGTTAGAGATTAATGAAGACTTTTAAACACAAAGTTGTATTTATTGGCATCATCTCATATAACAGTCACAATAAAATGCATAAAGTATTTTGAATAACATTATTATAGACGAAACAACACTTGCTTTCTAAAGCGATTTCTTGAAACCGAAACCACAGTTGTAAATGTGGTTTCAATTTTGCTATAGGAGCATAGGGCATAGAAAACTTGCTGTAACTCGCAAACTAATGATGCTAGGAGGATAATTTTTGTTGAAACTTATATGTGAATGTTTGGGCGTAAAAGAAAAACAAAACCCTAAAAATTTATTTCGCGAAAAAAAAATACTTTTGAAGGTGGCCTACCACCTTAAGACATTTACTGATAAAACGCGCCTCACGATTTTGCGCAAGCAAAGAACGCAAGCAAGTGAGGAACACTAAGGCCGCGTTCACACTGAGCATTCCGGCCGCCTGAAAGTGCTCCGAATTCGGTTCGGCGGCGGTGAATTCCGCCGAAAGCGCCCTCTCCGCGCCGATCGCTCTCGGACCGATTTTTGCGGCGTCTGCCACCGAATCAGTCACCGCGGACCAATAGAAGCGCTAGTCAAGGAATGTTGAAAAATGGCGGCCAAGCCCTACTCACTGGTTATGCCGCAGTGCACGTAACTGAATGTTGAAACCAACGGAAGTTTAACCTACTCTGTGCCTACTTCGCCTCCGTATTTTGTGAAAGAGGTAACCGAGCTTGCTGTTGGCGTGACCGAGCTTGTTGCGGTCTTGCAGAGCAAAACAAACCCACCAACGCCGCTGGCGTCGGTGGTTTTTCTGCTCTTCGTGCATTACAAGACAGCCACTTGCCAGCAAAGTAAGCAGTACTGTCTTTTTTTGCTTCTTGCGTACGAGAATCGTTGAAGTATACACCACCGCATAGCGTAGTGGCGTTTGCAAGCCGCGACAACAACCGGGTGACAGCGCATCCATCCCGCGTTCGCCCCGTAGTAGATGGCATATTCGGCGGCGCGGGGTGCGTCCAGTGCGAACGACGCTGCGTTTCGGCGGCAGGGGAATTTCGGTCGCTGTAGAAAGCGGATGTTTCAGTGTGAACTAGGCATGAAACACGTCAGGGTGTGATTCAACACAGACGAATTTTAAAGGGGTGCCTTTCCATGCAGTGCAAGGGCGGCACTGAGTTATAACATCATGGGCTGAGGGCGCCTAGAAAAAAAAAATTTCGTAATAATAAAACACTGTCGAAAAACTTTTCTCATTGCGCCTACTTGATATTGCTAGTGGAAAGAAATGTTTTTGTAAAACGTAGTGATTGCTATGCTTTTGAATGAAACTTGGTTTATCAATAATGGTGGTTGTTGCCCCAGCACCTTGTCGCACTTACATCCCAGCCCCATATCTCCCCATGTTGATGTCCCTGGCAATAGCTTCTAAACCGCATTTCGCTTGAACCTTTGCGACTTTTCTGAAATAGACTTTGACCGATCACTGCAGCATGCGCCGGCCGCAGAGCAAAAGTGGACTACACGGCCTCTAGTTCTCGCAACCGGCTCGCGGCCTGCACCTCCAGCGGAAATTTCAACCTGAGTTTATTCTAGTAACGTTGGGGAGAGCCACACTCCACTATGGAAGAGGCACAAGCTGCATCAGTTTTCCCGAAGATGCCAGTTTTTCACATCGAGATATTTTCTCGCGGTATTGATAAAACTTCAGCGCACTCTCAAGTGGCATTATGTCGCATGCTGCTGGTGCACAATCTTTCAGCTGTGGCTTAACTGCTGCAGTATTGTTACGTGATGCACTATGTGCTAACAACCTCATCGTAGTAGATGTTTCGCATAATATGGAGTCAATGTCAGGCTAGTCAGATACTACTGATTCAGTTGTATTCTAAGGTCAACAAGCTTCAAGAGATCCCAGTCATTTTAGCAGTATTAACAACAGAATTCATCTTTCTGTAGGTGACGATGGCTACCTCCTCGAGCCTCGACTTGTGGTATGGTGAAAGGTTGTCTTCACATGGATAGTGCAGAAGTCAAATACAACTCTGCACATGCTTCATTGCGTTCCATAGTGGAGCATTGTATTGGGCTACTGAAGAGCTGTTTTCGCTGCATTCAGTGGCACCGTACCCTCACTACTCACCGCAACGTTATTCCAGTATTGTTGCTGCATGTGCAGTGTTGCACACCCTTCGTTCAAGGTGAAATAGGCTTTGACACTCTCAGTGATGACAGTGGTGACGAGAACAGCGAGCATGACAGATGATGACCTCCAACCTCGATTTAGACACAGAATGTCAGCACACTGAGTGCACTTGCCTGGGCAAGCTGTCCGCAACTGTGTTATCAGCTTGTTTGGCACCACAAGGCAGCAACTCCAGAAGAATTTAAAAAGAGTTTGCAGGTGACTGCACCGCCTGCAGCAGACACCGCAGTGCTAAAATATTTGTGCTCCATTGCAAGAGCTTGACCATCCATGGTTCTTTAACATCCACCTAATATGTAGTAAATCGGTGTTTCTGCATTTCCACCTCAGGTGCTCTCGCAACCACTGCTGTCAGAAGTGATGGGACACATGTCCACAAGTCTAGTAGTGTGACATCTTATGTGATCAGCTGCTACGGTGTTTCCAGAAACTTAGCAAGGAATTATGAAGCAGCAACACAGTCTAGCCCACTTGCTGGGAAGGAATTATTTTGGTGAAGGTTTTTGTAATTAAGATTATATCCTGGGTTCTATGAGCTGAAACCAGAATGTGATTACGAGGCACGTTTAACTTCAGCTTTTTGGAAAAATTGAACACCTCAGGTTTTTAATTTGCATGTAAATGCTACACAAGCCTCTTGAATACCACCTCCATCGAAGTACGACCTCAGCAACTTTGATCATGCCCTTGTGATCCGTGTCCCCAGTCAAGCACTGTAACCACAGTGCACCAGTATCATTTTTGTCTTTGCTGCCATGCCGCAGCCATTAACAATTGTTGCCGCCGTCTACTTCATGCCTGCGCACTGTCTTCTCGCTTCCTGTCTATGCACCGCACACCTACTACACTATGTGACCTTCTGTAGCACATCCACGTCACTTTTCTTCTGGAATGGGACAACCCATACTGAAACAGATAGTCTAGCCTTTCAAATAAATTTGGCTCATTTGTAAATGCTGAAGTAATGAAAAAGAATAAGTACACAGTCTTTTCTTCAAGTTGCAACTGTAAAAAAATTATTTTTTCATGCTCATGCCAATTCTAAGATGGCATACACTTTCTGTAAATAATTGCATGTTGTGAAACCACGGTGTCATATTTTCAAAGTAGAGATTTATTACATTGCACACATTACAAGAAACATCATGCTGAATGAAACACTGTTTTGAATCGGGAGTTAATAATAGAACACTACATATATACATGCGAGGCTTGTCTGATGAAATGAAGCCAAGTGATATTTCTTGTGTGCATCATTTGAGAAGGTTGACGAGCACACGTAAAAGTAATGCGTGAAGATACCCTCACCTGATTGTGAAAAAGTGGATTACTTAACACTGTTATGCACTACACTTGTCATATTGAGAAGCTAACTTGCAAGTAAAACAACACTAAAGAAAGAAAAGTGAAAAGGGAAAAAATGATGATGCCCATGGTCGTTACTGTGGTTACAGCAAAGGCTGAGGAGTTCCAGGCACAACGACAGCCAGGGTAGCCGAACGCAAGCCCCTCACTTCATCGACAAGCTCCAGATGATGTATACAAATCCCGTGATGTATTGCAGACCCTGTAATGCAAAAATATACAGGAAACACAAGTGATGCTCCTCCTGTTCGAGTCGAACGGGCAGCAAAATGTAGAATTGGTGATTGATTTGGAAAAAAAAGTTAATTATCAAAATAGGGAAAGCCAACCTTTTTCTTCTGGACATTTATAACACAGCCTAACAACAAGAAGTCAAACAGATTGGCTTCACTTGGCTTCTTCCGAACCTTGGCACAAGCGCCTCAATGTAGTATTATTAAGTATGACCTTGCACTTGAGCCTCATCCACATAGTAAAAGGATTGCAGAACTTCTTAGGTGTACTGCATGAATCCATAAGCATGTTGTTAATCAATTTATCAGTAGCAGCAGTAAACAGCAAACTACAAAAACAGTAAACAGCAAACAGAGTACGTAACTTGTGTCGTTCGGATGTTGCACCTATTTCAGTACACAGAGTATGTTTTCTGTTTGTCCCATTAAAATTATTCTCCACCTATTCATGGTGGGCATTATTTCACTTATTAGGTAATATTACTCAGCAGTCATCAAGAGAGGCCTTAAGTTCTTAATGGTTGTCCAGTAACCACGCTTAAGTTTTGTGCCTAGCTAATTTAGATACACAACAAAATAGTAACAGTGTCTGAAATGCAGGCTACACGTGCGACATGCATTGCAATGACCACAGCAAATCTGATTTTTTTTTTGGTTCAGTGATCACCACCATTTTTCTGCCAAAAATATTGTCTCTTTCCTTACACTTTGAATACATATGGAAGAAGCAGTGGCTTTGAAAACGTTTTACTCTGTATAGGAACAGTGGTCATTCTTTGCTATCTGTCTCTACTGTGCATTAGTTTGCTTTCTGACCGAACAATATCTTTTCATGCCGATAATACAAGTCAAATAACTAATCAATTTATTTCTGAGGTACGCCAAATATGCACATTATAGTTGTCTCCTGGAACGACCTCCTGTATAACCAAAATGTACCTAAGATGGACCAATTAGCTAAGTAATCTCCACTTCAAAAACGCAGTGCATCGAACACAGTGGCAACTGTACGCAGTGCTGCTCTGTCAACTCGTAACTTGTCGACGAACTCGAAGCAATTCTGATCGAGAAGCACAAAAATCAGGCCCGCCGCTTCTGGGAAATTTTAGCAGGTGGCATCGTAAGTGTTTTCCCCCTTTTTCTTCGCAGTTTTCGCCTCAACGCGGTTAAAAACTAAAGTGTAGCATACATCATACCAATAATTAGACGGCGAAAACAATTACGCATATCAAATCTAATCGCTAAATTATCGCAAATGAAACACCGTGGTGTGCAGATAAACATAAATGTTTCACGCAACAACTATCTTCTGCGAGAGTTCAATTAAGCAATAATCGTAAGATGCAGTGGGTAAATACATGAAGGCGCACTTCTGTGTTGTGTATAGGGCGCTCCAACGACGCTCGCCCACGCATGATCGTTCCTTAAATGAAAAAGTGTTGCTTACCTGCCAATAGACGACAAAAGTGCAGGTTTCCCGGAATCTCACTTGTTTGTTTGTTATCTGTAAGAACAAAAGCGAAGTAAATATATCACGATCGCGGTATGTTTAGTATTGTTTACTCTCCTTACGACAAGAATTTCACGGTTTATCCTTGTTTTTCGCAGCTTGCCATATCTTTGACCGACGAAAATACTCCTCAATAGTCGTGATTACATTCTTCTCGCAGATTTATAAGTCACAGAACGCAAAACGCAGCTCGCAGAGACGATCAGCTGTTTTTTTTTTTACACACAGCAGCCATTATGTGACTTGGATTGGATGCAAAAACGACTAACATGTGGCTTTGACTCTCAAATTACAAAAGTGTATCATTTACTTCTGGCAATATATTTCATTCATGTAAGCGCTACAAGCCTATAAATTAAATTTCTTTTAATCTATGTGAAATGGTTTTTTTACATGTTCGCAAATAAAATATATAAAATATACGACCCCTTCACGACTCTCAGCCAGAAAGTCGCTAAGTTCTTTAAATTTTCCTTTTCAAATTACCCCGAAAATATCAGAGATTTTTTCACTCGCGTAAAAAATAAATTGACTATACGGCCCTTTTGCAACTTTTAGCTGGAAAGTCGCTAAAGTCTGTATTTTTTTATTTAAAAATTCAAGTTACCCGGTTGGATTCTGTGAGAAATGAAAGGAAAGGAATGTGAGTAGAAGTGGACGGTTCTGTACATACATGCAGCTGAGCGCGCCATAATTAATATACGGCCAATGAAGACAACAGTGTGAGTTAGAGATTCATTAAAAGATAAAGTGTAGGGTTAGCGGCATTTCTTTCTTGTGTCTTGTAATTATTCGGTTACTGTAAATCTTTTTGAAATAGATTGAAAACTTTCCGGTAAAACTAGGTTTAACATGGAGGTTTTTCGGGATGAGCTTGCGCTAAATAGTAAGTTACTGTCGTCTGTAAACAGCACGCAGTGTTGTTGTTTTTCTATCACGGGTCGGCGTTAAGCTCGCCCATAGTAGAGTGCCCTGCACTCTAAATCGTTACCCACTCTCTCTACCCTCCCTCTATAGTGGAGTGTGGGTCTCCCCAACGTTACTAGAATGAACAGGCGGCGCCTCGTTGGTGGCGCTCCCTCCCCACCTGCTCTTCTTCGAAGGCGAGAACGTATGTATCCTTTCCCCCTCCGAGCTAAACCAATGCTACCTAGTGAAAAGTATATCAGGCCCACTCACTCTTTCAGCTGTGGGCTGTGACGTCAATCATTCTTGACCGCCGTGTTTGACCGCACAGGCGTGCCTACGCCTGCTAATCCCGTTGGAACAGCTGCATTAGTAAGCCTCACGAACCCTTTCGTGTTCGGCTGGTGGTTGCTGTTGGCGAGTGAACAAGAACTGTGGCATGGATGTGTGATGAGCTTTGTGCACGGGATATTCACCTAGTGTACGGCTGCAAACCAGTACGATGGGGCGGTGCTGCGTGCCCAACTGTCGCGGCCACTATGACTACGGACCCAAGGTTCGCGTCTTCTCCTTTCCAAAGGACGACCAAAGGGCGAAATGGGAGCGTGCCGTTCGTCGAGACGACATCCTTTCTCTCCGTGATCCGAAGGTATGTGCGCATCCATGATACATGCTTCTGAGTCATTCCTAAGGACACCGTCTGATACATGTCGCGTTTTTGCCCCAAAGTAACTATCTTGTGTGCACTTCAGAGCAGACTTAGGGTAAGCCTTGGCATTAGAGAATTTTTAGCTGAGCGTCGCTGACGCTCACCACCGCGATGATATAGCGTCCCGAGACAGTGATGAAAACAGCATGGATTTCGCGTTTTAGATGAGCGCGTCTTGCCGCGACGCAGTCATGAAGCGTGGCTGCAAAAGGACGGCGTAAAGCAGACGCACCTTCACGTTCCGCTCAATCGAATTCATAGGCGGTGCGAGAAATGTGTTATACGTTACGGCGCTCGCACTCGTCGAAATAAAGCAGTAAACGCACTAGCAGTACATCCTCAAAATAAGCGTTTTCCCTTCAGTGTCAATATTATTTCGCTAGCCAACACGGCAAGCTTCTTGTAACGCCTCTGATTACTTGATTGAGAAACGGGAAGGTGTGCTAGTGTGTCGAGTCGTGCATCTGATTTGTACATAGTATTTCTTACCACTAGTTGGCACATGTTCGCGGTACTATGCGCCATTCTCGCCGGAACGTTTGCCTAATTTGTTTCCTTGAAATATGTGCTACTGCAAGACAGCTAAATTTAGATGCCAGTAGACACCTCAATGCCTTCCTTGTTTTATGACGTAGTAAATAAAGGACGTGTGGAGCAGAAAGCCTGTGATAAAGCGCTTTCTTACATGGTTTTCAGGTGTGCGAGCTTCATTTCAAGCCGCAGTACCTTAGGACGACAACGGATATAAGAACCGGCAGGATAACAGAAGCTCCCATGGGTGCTACTCAGCTTACTCCGGATGCAGTATCCACAATATTTCCCAATGCCCGAAGTTATTTGAGCAACTATGCACCAGTGCGAGTGGGGTCAGACCAAAAGAAAAAAAAAACGCTTAGAAGCATCTCGTCTAGAACGAGCCATTCGACAGTCGATAGCACTGCATGAGGAAGAAGAGCACCGCAATAAGCTGTCGTCGTATGAGGACCTCGTATCGCGCCAGCAGGGTCTCGGCCTCTCCACCTATTGGGCCATAGTAAAAGCAGAGAATGCTGTGCTCTTTTTTCACATAATTGGCGAAGATCCACCAGTCGTTGAAAGGTCTGTCATTGTTAGTAGGAACATGGAAATTACGGCCTTCTGGAAGAAAGTGAAAGTTCCTGCCAAGGACCTCCTCATTCCTGCTACGCTGGATGATCTGCACAGCCTTCACACCACACTAAACCGTATGAGCAGTTTCAAGGCTCCAGACGTTTGCGACAAAAAGGAAAAAGTGAAGGCAACCTTCAGCTTGCTTTTCTCTTTGCTCGACGACCTCAAGTCGGGTGATCTTTTGCCGCAAGAAAAAACAGAAGCACTTGATTTGATAAAAGAGCAGCTTGACCTACTGCACAGAATGGACCACTCATTGCGATACTCTGCAGAACTTTTAATATTCTCCAGTATTCTACACACTATTTCGCCACACGCCTACCGATTCATTCGCGGTAGTGGCAAGATAGCACTGCCACATCAATCTGTGCGCTCATGCGAATTGGCTCGCAATATAACGTGAACCTTGCTAATGAGCAGAACCACAAGGGGTTTTTGCGTTATGTGAAGAAGCGGTCAAGCCTTCTCAAACCACATGAAAAAATTGGCACTATAATGACAAACGATATTCATATTCAGCCGTACTTTAATACAAAGGTGGCTCAGTGACCGGGCAACTTCTGATTTCTCCGAAGCGGCCAAAACTGCGCATGTTTTTATGATTCACTTGTTGCTATCAGCGCACAAGAATGTTGCTCACATTCTGCCAGTAGCCAACATTGAAGCAGTTCAACTACTTGCAGCCCTGACAAAAGTAATTTTAGAGCTTGAAAATGCAGGCCTTACTGTAATCGCAGTAATAACAGATAACAATTCCATAAACAGAAAAGTGATGTCCTTGTTTTCTGAAACACGACAGTTGATATTGTGTACCCTCACCAAGTGGACAAAGCAAGACCCCTTTTTTATGTAGTAGACCCTGTCCACCTTCTTAAGTGCATCAGAAACAACTGGTTGAACCAAAAGAATTCAGGAACGTGCATCTTTTACCCCGAGACTTTCAGCACATTATCGTTAGTACGAGTTAACGGAGCATCTTTCAAAGCTATTCGAGACTTGCACGCTTCAGAGCAACACAGCGTCACTAAGTTTGGTTATAGATTGAGCTACAAGGCCTTGCACCCGTCCAACATTGAGCGGCAGGATGTGAAGCTTGTTTCAAAAGTTTTCAGTTCATTTGTGGTAGAGGCTCTAAAAATGCGCGGAGACGAGCTCAATTTGAACTACGCCGAAGGGACAACGCACTTCATTGACCTAATTTTGAAGTGTTGGCATGTGCTCAACGTGAAAAGCCCCTCCAAGGGCCGTCGCCTAAGAGATCCTCTCCATGACCCAGTCAGAAGTTTGACTGGCAAGCAGATAGAATTTCTTAATAATTTCCTGGATTGGTTGGACACATGGCGAGACATCAAGCCTGGATACAGACGCACTATCCACGGAAACGCACTCAGCATTGCGGCTGACTTGTTACGCGCTTGTAGAGCTGTGCCGTTACTGCCTTGAAGAATTGAATTTTGACAGTACGTGTTGCTGGGCAAATTTCAAACAGACAGTCTTGAGGAAAGGTTCGGACAGTACCGGCGGCTGTCAGGCAAGAATTATCACATCTCAATACAGCAAGTGTTCGAGTCGGAGAAAAAACTGAGGCTACAGGACAGTTTGGTATTTCCAGATATGCAAGAATTACAGAAGCCATGTGTTGTGTCACTTGACGTGGCTCAGTTGACAGAGAAGTACAGTATAAAGATATCAGACCGTGACATAAAAAATAAGGGGTCAATTTTGCCAATAATCACGTACATCGATGGCTTTTGCGCCCATGCTGCATTAAGAAAGCTGCCTTGTGAGTATTGTGCCAAGAATATTACAACCTAGGACCAGGAAATTCAACTTGAGAGCAATCAGTTAATTGAAAACTTTTCGAGAGGCGCTCTGAAGTTTCCCAAGCCGGCTGTCGTTAATGCAGTCTTGCATGCCGATATTGTACTTGAACAGCTTACAAAAAAAAGAGAGAATGCAACACGTTTTCATGCAACGCCAAATCAGAGGGGGCTTGTTGTGGCTGTCACAAGACACTTTTGCGAAAATGAAGATTTCGATGTCTGTTTTAATGGCCATCACCCAGACATTGTGTTAAATAGCATGCTTGTGGCAGCAGCCAACACTCTCCTCAATAACTATGTGTCTATGAAGGCAGATATTCTGAAGAGCACAAAAGCGCAGGCACAACTGAGAAAAGTGCAGAAATTCAGAAAATGGTTATTACTAGTCTCTGCGCATCTTCTGGAACAGTGCGTCTTGTGTGTGTGTGCGTGAGTGTGTCGTGTTTGTGTCTGAATAAAGCATAAAGAATAAATAAAATTTATTTCATTTATTTCATCAACTCTATGCACCATCAAACTTATTTTTCTCTGATACATTGGTCGCACGTTCGATAGCGTATAATCTTTTTTAAGTGGAATAATAAATGGCTCACAGACAAATTGTCAAAAGCGCCAAAGCGTAATGCATTCCTAAAACTAACCCCAATCGCGACGCTAAAAATGGAATGAAGTTGTCGCACACGCAGAAAAGGCGCCGCGAACGCTTCCTCTTCTCACGGGAGACGCTGGTGGCAATGCCTTCAGCCTCCCGTGCTCTCGCTCGCTCGGTCAAGACGCGTGACGTCACGGTGGCAGTGAGTGGGCCGGAATTTTTTTTCTAGGTGGCGTTGGCTAAACTCATTTCTCTCGCTAGCCCCGCCCTCGGCGTGTGTATACCGGTCTCTTGCGCGCACGGCTGCTGCGTCACGCGCGTAATTCAAACCTCTCGCTGGCAGACAGCTAGCGGGCGCAAGCCTGCTACGTGTTTCTCGCGCGCGCCGATCGTCTTCGTGGCGCCGGGGGGGGGGGGGGGGGCGCTCGCTTTGAGCGGGGACCACGGGGGTCTTCGACCTCCGGTCGCTACAGAAAAGCCACATCTACGTGTGCTCTGACACCGTGAGCTGCACTAAAGAATGGCCCCCTTGTCTGGGTAAGGTACAGGGGCGGCGCCAGGATGTTTTTACTGGGGGGGGGGGCAACCACGAAAATTGAGTTCCTCCGGGGGGGGGGGGGGCAAGCTAGCTCTGCTTCTAATAGGTTTTCAATATATGCTTCCGGGCACTTGGGTGGGCATAGGGGGGGCAGGCGAGAATTTTGGGGGGGCTCCAGCCCACCCTTGCCCTTGCCCCCCTGGCGCCGCCCCTGGTAAGGTACCGTTTACCTCACGGCATGGGGCCGCGAGATATGTCGCGTCTGCTCGGCGCTTCGCGTACCGAGTGGATGTGGCACCCTTGTCCGGGAAGGGCCGTTCACCCAAAACGAAGCAGGACTCGTCCTCTAACCAGGGGCGGGACCCCCTACCAGGGTGAACTTAACAGGATGATGAGGGGTTGATGAGTGATATGTACTCTGGGAAGCGGCGCTTTCGGGTGCCAACCCCCCTTCCATTCTGGCAACGGTAGAATAAACTCAGATTGAAATCTCCGTGATATCTCCGCTGGAGATGCGGGCCGCGAGGCGGTTGCGGGAACTAGAGGTGGTGTAGTCCAATTTCGCTTCCGTGGCCGGCGCATGCTGCAGTGATCGGCCAAAGTCTATTCACAAAGTGTGGAAGCTTGGGCTAGTTGGTATGGCATGACGATAGTTACAGCGCGAGAACAAAACGTCGACACAGAGACAAGAAGGACCTTCGTGTCCTTCTTGTTTTGTATCGTCGTTTTGTTCTCGCGCTATAACTATCGTTATTCACAAAGGTCGCTAAACTTGGGGCGAAATGCAGTTTAGAAGGTATTGCCAGCGACATCAGCATGGGGAGATACGGGGCTGGGATGAAAGCGCGACTAGGTGCGGGGGCAACAACCGCCATTATTGAAAAACCAAGTTTAATTCAAAGGCAAAGCAATCACTACGTTTTAAAAAGACATTTATTTTTACTCGCAATATCAAGTGGGCGTAACAGAAAAGAAGTTTCTGACAGTGTTTTATTATTACGAATTTTTTTCTAGGGCCCTCAGCCCACGATATTATTACGCAGTGCAGCCCTTGCACTGCATGGAAAGGCACGCCCGTAAAATTCGTCTGCGTTGACACACCCCCTCACGTGTTTTAGTGTTCCTCACTTGCTTGCGTTCTATGCTTGCGCGAAATCGTGAGGCGCTTTTTATCAGTTAATGTATTAAGTGCAGTGTCCTACGGGCAGCGGACGATACGGATTACATTTAACGCCGAGCGCTTTCGTCCGTACCTGCACAAACGATGTGCTGTTCAAGGTACGTACAAGATAGATAGATAGATAGATAGATAGATAGATAGATAGATAGATAGATAGATAGATAGATAGATAGATAGATAGATAGATAGATAGATACGTTTAATGTCGCCGAAGTTCGGTAAGAAATGCTTCGCATTAAAAAAAAGCTTCCGCACGAAGCTGGGAGGAACAATAATCGACTGAAGAAAGAAAATGGAACATGGATTTCGCCGTCTATTTGTTTTAGGTGAATTCATATAAGGTACGTCCTGTGAGCTTTTATTTTAAGGCCAATGCATGGTGAGTAGCAGCTTACGTTGATAGCACCCTTTAAACGGCGCGAAATAAAAGCACTTATTGTGCAGGCAAACCCCGCATATCAGTTATGCACATGTCACTCTCACAGTTTCACGTACTTTCGCGAAAGGGCCTTGTACGCGAATTGTTTAGCAGTGACGTGCTTGTCGGTAACGTTGAATGCGTATAGTTGTTATGCTTTGACCAGTTGTTAGCTTCGGCTGCATTTGTGAAAGGTAGTCCGCAAATACTGACGGCCGGTACTGCATCCTTCTTGGGCCGCCATTTTTTCTTCTTCTATGATGTATTCTGGTCGCTAATGTTGGATACATGCTCGTGTAGAGTGCGAAGTTGTATTAGGCGACAATTGTCCCGCCTGATCGTAGAAAACCACCCCTCCCGTACACCAGAGGCAGCTAGCTGGTATTTCAATGAACGAAAGCCACTCAGCTTTTTTTTTTCTTTCCGCTCGATTCACACAGCAGTACCCAACGATATGACATGCCAGGGCAGTCGGAGCACGTGGTTGCGAATGGCTGACTTGGAAAATGGATCACGAGTACTATCAAATTCAAGCGCCTTTTTCGCACAGGCATCGAAGCCAGATTGGCCGCATTCGGTGTACGTGCCTGGTAAAGACTGCGAGAAGCGCGAATGCACTTATGTTACGATGTAAACACGAATTTCCGAGCTTAGCGACACGCGCGGCCATTGAGCGCCAGCTTCCCGTTGTATGGATGGATTGATCAATATGGGTGTACCCTTTAGATTGGGCGATGGCTAACGCCACCTAGCCGAAATACTTAGTGAACCAAACACTAGATTTATTTTTTTCCCTTTGAATAGTGAGGTTGAGGACTCTTACTTTGCAGTGAAGGGTTTAATTTTCCCTCGTGCTTCGAATGTAGCCACCAATCAGACAACTTTCTTCTAGTTAATTCTACCCGCTTAAAGTCTATTTTGCCCTCCCTCTCCCTAAACCCCAGTGCTTTGAAGAACGCTGCGCCATCATACTGAACTATAGGGTGAAGCCCTTTACAGAACATTATCAAGTATTCGGCAGTTTCCTCTTCCTCTCCACACGCACTGCATACCGTGTCTACCCTTTCGTATTCGACTCGGTATGTCTTGGTTCACAATACTCCCGTCCTGGCCTCAAACAGTTGAGAACTGCACCTAGTATTATCATAGATCCTTTCCTTGGCAATTTCCTGCTTAAACGTTCGATAGATCTCTAGTGCGGACTTCTTAATCATGCCAATTCTCCACATATCAGTCTCAGCTTCCTTCACCTTCATCTTAACCGATAATTCTTTTTGGTTTGGCCCCCTGCTGTTTTGTAAGTATTTACCAGTCAATTTTTAGGTTCGCTTCCCCCATTTTGTATCGACATTCTTCATGTACAACTAGCTGAATACCTTCCTAGCCAAACGCTCCTCCCCCATTTCTCTCAATCGCTTTTCAAATTTTATCTTGCTGCTAGCTTCCCTGCCCTGAAATGATGTCCATCCCATATCACCTTCTACTCCCTGATTTGGTGTATTCCCGTGAGCTCATAAGGCAAGCCTACCTAATCCACGTTGCTTAATTTCTAATCTTGCTTGAACTTCTGATCTCTTGCTCAAGACCGCATTGCCGAACGTGAGACCCGGAACCATGACCCCTTTCCATATTCCTCTCACAAGATCATACCTATTGTAATTCCATAGTGCCCCATTTTTCATCACCGCTGCATTCCTGTTACCTTTGGTCACCACGTTTATTTCGTGTTCCCTTAGGTGCTCGGTCCCATTGCTTATCCATACCCCCAGATATTTGTATTTATCTGTTATCTCTAGCGTGACCTCCTGTATTCTAAGCTCACTATTTTAATTATCATTAAAAATCATCACTGCTGATTTTTCCTTCCTGAATCTGAAATCTAAAATTCTCCCTAATTACCGCAGATGTCCATCATTCTCTGCAAATATTCCTTGTTGTCGGCCATTAGCACTATATCATCTGCGTACATCAATGCTGGTAGTGCCTGTTCAATGAGTTTTCTTGTTTGACGGGAGAGAGGTTGAAGACTAGTCCACTTCGCTCTAGTTTGGCCTCTTGTAGGTACATCATGAATAACGATGGTGACAAAGGACACCCCTGCCTAAGCCCCCGTTTTACCTCTGCGGGCTTAGATACCTGTTTTTCTCACTTTATAACTGCCTTGTTACCTTTATAGATACCCTTTAAAAGATTACCGACTCAATCTTCCACACCTGTCACACGTGTGGTTATTGAACATGAAGACCGAGCAAGCGAAAAAAGCGCTGACAGACGCAGGCGTTCTCACAGTTAAAGACCTGGTATGTCTCGTCATTGACCCGACGCGGCAAGAGGTCAAGATGAAATTCCACTGGCTAGTGATTGATGTTACAAAAGACGCTATTCGACGAGTCCTTCTATGAATACGGCGACGTCAAGGAGGTCACCGATGTCCGATGGAGAGTCGAGAATTTTGAAGGAGCTGAATCGACAACTCGTGTAAAACGCATGAAACTACGAGACGGCGTTTCTATAGATCAACTGCTGCATCAAATGCGTATTGGCAGCAGTATGGCACTGGCCGTAGTGCCAGTAAGACTTCCTTTGTGCTTGCGGTGCCGAAGCACAGGGCTCATGCGACGCGGTTGCAAAGTCCCAAGGTGCAGTGAATGCCACTCTTTCGGTCATGAGCAAGATGAGTGCAACCGTTCGTACGCCCGAGCTGCAGGGTGACAACGACACTCAACAGAGTGAACTTCTCATGGATAAAGATGAATCTGAAGAAGCATCTTTGCCTGAAATATCGTAGAAGGAAACGACATCGGACGACGCACTGGTGCTGAACAAATGCAAGCAATTTTCTTAAGTTTTGGCACGAACGCAGAGCGGAGGATGAGAAATTCAGCGGCCACTGACTTTATCTCAACAACGAGCGAAAAGACGCGACCTGCGCCTGCGAAGCATGCAGCGTCGCAGCTGCAAACAACGCGCCCTGAAATGCAGTGAAAATAACTTTCTCTGCTTGGCAATGCAGTGAAAGCATTTTTCATGCTTTACAAACACACGCGTCCTGTATGCATACTTTAAAATACAGCATCTAATATCGCACAAATTACGCGCAGTATAAGCGTACATGGCCATCGAATGTCAGAACATGTGATTTTCATGGCTTCATGTTTGAAAGCCGGTCACCCACTTCAAAAGGCACCCATGTCACTGCGCCCATTCCCTTAAGGACATCTAGTGAACGATTAGTGATTTCGAAAAGATTTCCCGTGGACAATTGCTCGTATATAATAAATCATGCTTCACAATACACGGAATGTAGCGATATGCAAAATCCCACCGACACAAGCCACTCTCATGTTTATCCCTTACAGTTTAGTAATTCAGAGTTTAAACTTTTCGGGTAACAACATAAGATAAAAAGTGCGCACTAAGTGGTTGAAGTATGCACTAAGGACACGATAACGCTATAGGGTTCAACTCTTAAATGCGAAGATTGAGGGTGCCGCAACTTTGCTCTATGAATTTTCCCAAAGGTGAACAGCTCGTGACAGGCACCGCAGCCAGAACAGACGTGCTCGACACATGGTGTGTCATCGCAGCTGCATATAAACAGCAAAACCATAGTGTAAATGATACTTCAGCTCGTTGTTGCTTCAATGAACCGTGCCCACGCAGAAAAAAAGTACATGCTTCATGCCCGAGGGATACCTTTACTTCATGCGAGTATAACGATATCGTTTTGACCGACGCAGTTATAAGACCTATAGAGCAATGTTATTCACAACGTTCGTATAGAGTTCGTATAGAGCAATGTTATTCACAACGTTAACGTGCTTTGAGGTAAACATGATCGCTATGTCTCAGCAAAAGGCTTATTCCAAAAAAAAAGTAATGCAGCACATCACAACGACAAACGCTAGACAGAGCTAATAATATTTGCTGGATAAGCCGCTCCAAAACATAACCAAAGAGCCGGCGTTCTTTCGCGGCCAATCGGCTTGCGATGGTTCTTGTGAAAAAAAAATGAAAAAAAGTTGATACATAACAGCCGCTAACCACGGCTGCATGAAAGAGGAGGACGAAGTGAGTTATCGTTTGATGCTGGACTGGCACCATCTTGCTCGTCGAGTTATGTGCGTTGTAAATAGAGTATTAATGAAGTTACTAGTAACATCATTGGTGGAGGTGCGGGGTATCGATACCAGTACCTCTCGCATCACATTCCGCTACATCATATCCCGGTAAAAAGAACCTTGTTTAAAGGCCAAACAGTGGGTGCAAACGCTTACACTGTCGGCGGCGTTGCGCAGGAGAGAAATCTGGGGAGGCGCGGAGCACGCAGTGATGAACGATGTTTCCTACTGGAACTGCCGATCGCTGCTAATAGGCAATGAGAGATAGAAGACGCCATTTGGACTCAGATACCCGCAGTCCGCTCTTAGTTAACGCACACGCTGCGAATTTTAAATGCTAAGCATTTTGTTGCGAACTTCAGCGACTTGACCGTATCTATCTATCTATCTATCTATCTATCTATCTATCTATCTATCTATCTATCTATCTATCTATCTATCTATCTATCTATCTAACTATCTATCTATCTATCTATCCTGGACGTTTGGATTATGGGATTTATAAAAAAATTGGTATGACAACATGACTGCGTGACGAGCATAACTGACTAGTCATAACAGGATAATTATGACAAGTAATGAATGTCAGTATTGACATGTCATGATTTTGCTGCTCCTGCAGTGGTTTCGTTCACATAACATATTGCAAAACTGGTATCAGTCAGTCAGTCAAATAACTTTATTTGGTCCTGAGAAGACGAGAATGCCCACGTCAGGGGGTACCGTATGGGGGCCCCGCCCATGATGGCACCGGGAGGTTAAAGCTCTCGGCGACTTCGCGGGCTCTCTGGACAGTCCTTAGCTGCTATATGTAGTCCTTTGTGGTGCTGGTAATAAGCTGGAGCCAGCCTTCCTCAGTGGAGGGAGACCCTGAGCCCCCGTGTAAGTCATGACACTGCCACAGCGTGTGCTGGATGGTGCACCTCGGATGACAACAGCGCGGACAGCATGGGTCTATTCTGTCTACGAATTTTGACCAAATAAATGGACAAGGATACGTGTTTGTTTGTAACATTTGCAGGGTGATTGCCTGTGGTCTGTTTAGATGTGGGTGTCGAAACGGAAACTTCCTACGCCCTAGCTGATAGTGCTTACAGACCTCGTTGAAAGTGAGAAGAGGGTCCCTTGTCCATTGCCCTCCCTCAGCCTCCGAGTGCCCACTTCCGGCGCGGTGTGTGAGACCCCGCGCCTGGGAGTGTGCAAGTTCGTTGGCGTTTGGGATGGTTTCGTGAGCATCACTGCCCACATGACCAGGGAACCAAATTATATGCTTTTTGCCTGTCCAAGATGCAGCAGAGAGAACGTGCGTGGCTTCTTTGCACACCGAGCCTTTTATAAATGCTCTAGTGGCGGCTCGCGAGTCCGTGTAAATAGTGGAACGGTTCATTGTGGTCATGGCGATGGCCACTGCCACCTGTTCGGCTTTGTCGGCATCCGAATTTTTGAGCGTAAGTGATGTCAGCAGCTCACCCCGTAACGACGTAGCTGCTGAAACAAAGTGATTGGAAGCTGCGTATTGCGCTGCGTCAACGAAGGCGACATTGTCCTCAATCGTAGTCGCTGTTTGAAGAAGGGCTCTGGCCCTTGCTTTGCGTCTGCCACAGTTGTAATGGGGGTGCATGTTTCTAGGTACCTGAGATACCGCATACATTTCTCTGTTTTTGATAGGGAGCGCGCACTCCCTCTGTCTGGCAATGGGAGACCATATACCAATATGCGCTAGTAACTGTCTGCCAGCCTCAATGGAAGCCAGTCTTGCAACTTGGGCGACCTGTTGTGCCTCTACTATTTCGCTGAAGGTGTTGTGGACACCGAGCGCCAAGTAGACGTTCTGTACTGGTTCTTTGTGGGAGACCCAGTACCTTTTTTATGTTCTTGCGAATTAGGCCGCTGTGGTAGCTCAGTGGTTAGAGCATCGAACACGTTACTCGAATGTTCTTGCGAATTATTGATTCTAATCAGGCTTCATCCCTCCTGCTCCACTTGTGGGCCAGGACGATGTAGTTGATGTGGCTCATTAGGAAGGCGTGAAAGAGTCTACGAAGGTTCTCCTTGGATAACGCCCCTCGTTTGTTGGCCACCCTCGTGATCAATTTTGTCATGAAATTGGCTTTGGCTGCGATGCGTTCTAACGTGTAGGCGTTACTGCCATCCTCCTGCAGGAACATACCGAGGATTCTAACTTTCTTTACGATCGGAATAATAGAGCCGTTCGTTGTGGTGATCAATGATATCGGGAAACTTCCTTTCTTTGCACCGATTGTTGTCCGGTAAAGGAGCAGTTCCGATTTATTAGCCGACAAGCAGAGTCCTGCCTTGTGACGAAAATCCTTGACAACCCTGATCACTGTTTGTAACCGCTCTTCAATTTGCCCATCACTACCTCCCTCGCACCAGACGGTGATGTCGTCAGCGTAGAAGGCGTGACCGAAACTTTCACTCTCGGCCAGACTGTGGGAAAGTGCTCTCAGCGATAAGTTAAATAGAAATGGGGATAGCACTGCCCCTTGTGGATTGCCTCTGGGTCCAAGTTCAAACGTCTTCGAGCCGAGAGATCCTAGGCGAATGGTAGCTTTTCTATTCTTAAGAAATGAGCTGATGTAGTTGTAAAATTGTTCTCCTAGACTCGCTTCTTTAATGGAATGAAGTATGTGAGAGTGTTTGACCTTGTCAAAGGTCTTTTCCAGGTCAAGTGCCAGAATAGCTCTGGTGTCTCTGGAGACCCTGCCAATGATCTTGTGTTTTAAAAACAACATTACATCCTTCGTTGACAAGGACGGCCTGAATGCAATTAGATTAAATGGGAAGAGATTCCTTTCCTCAGCTAATTTAGTGGCCCGCTTGAGGATAACGTGCTCGGCGACCTTCCCTACACATGAAATGAGAGATATATAGGTATATAATCAGAGTATTTAAATACTTTTACTGGTCGTGAAGCTTCGCCGTAACTCTAAGGGAGAGCTTTATGCGCTACGAGCGGAGTCCGTGGGGCAACGCTGCATCACCGCACAGGGCATCGGGCAGACCGGAGGGAAACTATAGCTACTGGTGCTGCTATGGTGTCAATGCACAATATCGTGGCGTGCCATCGCGTAGTTTTTCACCGTATGTATACTAACGTGACTACTGGGGTGTGCATGAAGATCGGGAAGAATACCGTACACCTGCTGGGTACCTGGGTTGTCGATTTGGTTACAAAAGAAATGACAAAAAAATGGCAGCATATCTACGGAGTGAATGATGGATAGTGGGGCGAAGCATCCGTCCGTCCATCCTGTTCTTGCTTCCGTCCATCCATGCGTGCGTCTGTGTGGCCGCCGGTGCGTCCATCCACCCGTCTGTGCGTGCGTCTGTTCGTGCGTCCGCACGTTCATCTGTGCGTAACACCCGTTGCAAGCCCGAACCGGTGTGTAGAAACCACTTCAGTTTTTTAAGGACGGTTGCTTGTTGGGCTAGTTGGTTCATTTCAACATATTGTCACGCGCTAAGAGCTCGAAGGAACGTACAAAGGGACGCGACTGTCAAAAATCTGAGAGGCAAAGATGACGTCTCCGCTGGCACGGGTTGCTCGTCTTCGTCTTCCCTCGTTCACCGGCACAGAACTGATCCACTGTTCACTGGCACAGAACACCAGGTGGCATTACTCCTCCTCCTAAGAGAGCATCGACCCGATGCTCAAACAAAAGTGTGCACAGCAGTGGGTCGAAGTAGGTAACATAAAGAAACAATAAACAAATTAGTGCACGAGAGAAAATGCGTCCTGGGCCCGGCAATTGGGAATAAACGGCACTCACTGTTCACATGAAGAGTTCACTGGCACAAGAAGAAAATTCGCATCACCGCGTAAAGTATATGGTTTTAGGCGGACTACGTGTACTGCCTCTGGGCGTGGTAACCTGCGCTGGAATGATGGCGAGCCTCCGTCTGGAACCACTTCGTAGTTCACGTCGCTCACACGTCTGAGTACTTTGTAAAGTCCAAAGTACTTCCTCAAGAGTTTCTCATTGAGACCTCGCCGCCTGATGGGTGTCCAAACCCAAACTTGGTCAGCAGGTTCATAATTAACTTCTCGATGGTGGGTGTTGTACCACCGTGCATCTGCGCACTGTTGAGTTCGGATGTGTACACGGGCCAGTTGACGTGCTTCCTAAGCGCGCTGAATGTACTCATTGATGTCGGGGGCTGATTGATCGAGCTTGTCGATGTCCTCACATGGTATCATGGCGTCCAGCATAGTTCTAACATCTCGACCATAAACGAGCCGGAATGGCGTGAAGCGTGTAGTTTCCTGCGTTGCAGTGTTATACCCAAATGTTACGTACGGCAGGATGTCGTCCCACGTTTTGTGCTGCACATCCACGTACATAGAGATCATGTCAGCTAGCGTTTTGTTTAGCCTTTCTGTTAAACCATTACTCTGAGGGTGATACGCAGTGGTCTTTCGATGGGTTGTGTAACTCAACCTGAAGATATCATCCAAGAGTTTCGCTGTGAATGATGTCCTTCGATCAGTGATGACACGTGACGGGGCGCCGTGCCGTAGCACAATTTGATGCATAAAAAAACTGGCAACTTCAGATGCGGTCCCTCGTGGCAACGCCTTCGTCTCAGCGTAACGCGTGACATAATCGGTTGCGACAATAATCCATTTGTTGCCAGAAGAAGACAAAGGAAACGGGCCTAGGAGGTTCATCCCCACTTGTTCAAACGGTGTACGTGGTGGATAGATCGGTTGTAGATGGCCTGTAGGCTTTAAATGTGGTGTCTTACGACTGCTGGCATTCACGGCATCCCTTCACGTAGCGTTTGACACAGGCAGACATTTTAGGCCAGTAGTAGAGTTGTCGCACCCGATCCATAGTTCTCGAGTAGCCCAGATGGCCAGATGTGGGCTCGTCGTGGCAAGCTAATAAGACGTCATCGCGGAGGGCTTCAGGCACGACGAGAAGATGAGATCTGTCACCAGCACCGGCGTTCCTTTTGTATAAGACGCCATTTCGTAGCAAAATGATGGAAAAGCTCGCGACATCGGACGAGGAATGGGCGCAGTGCCACCTTCTAAATGATCTATAATCATTCTTAGGTTGGCGTCATTTCGTTGATGCGACATCAGATCCGGTCCGCTGACAGTTGCCACGAAGGCGCCGTCTTCTTCTGCGCTAGTACTGGTGGATTGAAGAGGTGCTCGTGATAGCGTGTCGGCGTCTTCGTGCTTTTTGCCTGACTTGTACACGATGGTGACATCAAATTCCTGATGGCGCAGTCTCCATCGTGCTAATCTTCCTGAAGGGTCTCGTAGATTGGTCAACCAGAACAAAGCATGATGGTCAGTCACCACTTTAAATGGTCTTCCATAGAGATATGGTTTAAACTTTGTAATTGCCCAAATGACCGCGAGATATTCTTTCTCTGATGTGGAATAGTTAGATTCTACGCGAGACAGTGTGCGACATGCGTAGGATATCACCCGATTAGTTTTTTTGCCAATGTGTGCGTAGTGTTGTGGCTCGGGGTGCTGTGTCGTATCCCACCGCTGATCACCAGTTGTTGCAGATCGGAGGCTGCCCGGTCTCTTGTAGTAGCGTGGTGTAGCTTCGGGTTGAGGAAACGACCGCTTACAAGATGGGGATACGAAAAAACAAACAGGTTTATGGCACTATTGACAAATATTTACAGCATGAGGTTAAGAGTTCACAAACCACGAGCGTGGTGGTTGAACCGTTACATGCATGGTTCAGAGCGCCACGTTCGTGGTTTGAGAACTCCTAACCTTTCCATGCTGTAAATATTTGTAAATAGTGCCATAAACCTGTTTGTTTTTTCGTATCCCCATCTTGTAAGCGGTCGTTTACTCAACCCGAAGCTACACCACGCTACCACAAGAGACCGGGAAGCCCCCGATCTGCAACAACTGGTGATCAGCGGTGGGATACGACACAGCACCCCGAGCCACAACAACTGGTGGCAGCATTGGGATCACAACAACTGGTTGGCAGAGGTGGGATACGACTCAGCACCCCGAGCTGCAACAACTGGTGGCAGCGGTGGGATCACAACAGTAGACGTTACACGGTGGCAGCGCATTGCAATATTGAATTTTAACGTTTTTAACGTTTCAATCTCTCACCAGAAAAACGTTCGTTGCTTGCGGCGTGGCTTCACGTGGGAACAAGTCACTGACTCAATAGTTGTTTCTGATATTCTATCGCCAGATAACACAAACGAGACGGTTGCGATGAAAGAAGGCAAATACATCACTGTCTTCGTAGCGAGCCCATATATTAGTGCAAAAAACCTATAGGTTGATAGTTTACCGCAGTCGCGTTAGAGAAACATCGCATAATTATGGGTGTGGTTTTGCTATAGTATGACAAAAAAATGTCACATAAATTAGAAATCCTTCTTTTTTTGCCACAGCCTCCTGGCCCACCTGACATGGAAGCAGCTGTGTACAATGGGCAAGAAACCTGCTACTTGACATGCCTTGAGAAGAAGCAACCCTGAGTGATACACGTGTTATGGGGTACCATTACATATATGTATCAAATACTGACGTTTACTAGTTAAATGAGTTTATTTGTTTACTTTGGAAAATTTTATGCATTCATATCTGGTGATGTTACTTGTTTTTCCAGACTGCCATGCAACGACACTATGACTACTTCCGAATGTCCTCGTTGAAACATCTGAATGTCCACTACAACAGTTCTTCTTGAACTTCACACATGCCATGCCGTATTTGTTAATGTTTTACTGAGCATATCGTGGAGGGGTGCCTTAGATTGGTTACAAGCATTCGCTGCCTACCGTGGCATGGAATCTACACTTCAATAACGGTGAAACTGTAACACTATTAGTTAGACTGTGTGGCACTGCTGAGCTCGACAACACAGGTTTGATCCCAGCCACAGTGGCCATATTTCAATGCGGGTGAAATGCTAAGACGCTTGTGTGCTTAAGGGTTTGTTTGATCCGCCTGCACCACATGATCCATTTTACAAAGTGCTGCACCTCGCCATTCGTTTCAGTGATGCAGCAATGTCATCTTCTAAACCGTGCCATTTATTTCAAAAAGCGCAGGAGAGGTACAGCACCAAAACTAGTTCATAATTTTTCTGTACCTCCTACTCTGACGGCTCTGGTTTGGTGCAGCCGCACGCACAGTTTAACAAACAAAAGCATTAGACATAGGTACCGCACAGCCTTCTACTAATGCGGCGCGTTTTGCCAAGATGTTAGCACCTCATTAAATTAGGCGAACAAAAATAAGGATTCCACCTTGTCGGCACCTTGTCATTAACTTGTGATGCCGCTCTGCTGAACTTGAGCTGCAAAAGTTCTGAACTTTTGCACAGCTCTGAACCAGTTCCCATTGGTGGAGGTTAGCTAAACTGACCCTTAAAAGACGGAAGCTTGAAAGTATGAAAAGTCTATGAACATGAGGTGTCAGAGCAAGTGTTTCGACAAGCAGTCTTGTCTCTTGCGAGGCTACGATGTCATTTGTTTTAACCCCTGGAAGCCAGAATCAATCTAAATTTGCCCACTACTGTACAACTCATGATCAATTTGTAGTTGTCATGTGAATCGTTAGAAATCATTAATTGCATTACTAAATGAACCCCCCCCCCAAGTGAGGGGCATTAACAGGCTTTCCAACATTTAGTTGTGCCTTGTGACAGTTTACAAACAACACCCAGAACTGTTTTGTCTTAATTACCTGTGTTTAGCTCATACAAGTTTACAAAAAGATGCGCCAAAACTCATAGGGCTGCACTCAATTGCTTTAGCTTGCTTTAGCTTTGCACATATTATCAATGTGCTCCTAAAATAATAAATTATAAAGGTGATGAGCACTTGCAGCATAGCTTCCTCAAAGACGTTAATGATGTCGTAAACAGCAAGATTGTGTTCATTGGATGTGTTACTGTTTTTTTTCATATAGCAGAGAAACCTTCCACATTTCTTTGAGCACATCTGCTTCTTTCTAAATTAAGTAGACATAACTATAGTGTCCACTACTATAAAGTGAAATTCTGTGCACTACCATCATGAAAATAATCTAGGAAATTGCACAGGTAGTTGAAACATACATGATCTCGACTTCTCCACAGCCACACTGCAAGATAGTACGTATTTCAACTCCTAACCTCTAGAATAGGCAGGAAGTAAACAACTTCAGCTTTCAAGCACAAGCACACTGAAAAAGTAAACAGTAATAAATGTGACATTTATTGATCCAGTATTTGGACAGATTCATATCATGTACCACCAATTGATTTCAGGAGTGCTTGCTTGCAAGAGAGTGCTCAAGTTCTATCGATTTGTCGTCTATGCAAAAATAAGGTTGTGCTCAGAGCTGAGCAGATAGTGTGCTGTAAGAGCACCAACAACGATGTACTAACAACAAAATTGTGCAATGCATGCCTAAAGCCTATTTTCTTAGAATTGGGCCTTTTCGATCTGTAAGCACACACCTCATAACTGTTCCTTTAGCATACATGTTCGCTGCAGACCGGTCATTACCTGCGACGAGAAATTCTAGCTGTAGTAACTGTGTATCTTAACTTTAAAAAGAAATGTAGCCTGCCTGTAATATTTTTAGTCCCTTCATCTAAATATATATTACCTATGATATGGGATCACGGGTGAGAATTAAAACTAGTGCCCACCCTGTCGACACGACGCGACATTGCACAATTGTGAAGTACTCAATGTAGCATTGCAGAGCGAGAAATATTCAGAACTGCACGCACGCATTCGCGATTGCTTATAAAAAATATTAGCAAAACTGCATTGCTCTCTGTGCACGAGCTATCTATCACCAATGTGCAAGCTTCCTTGCTGATTCCACACCATGCATTCACTTCACTCCAAGATAAACACTACAGGGCAAGCGCCGCATCTGACGGCAGAATCGGATTCTTGTACTGAAGCCACGCTATTCAACTCGAACGCCGCTACACAATGAGAGCGACAATCATTCAGCGATCTCGATGTTGAGTTATATGCATATGCTTGTTAGCTTTCAAGACTCTTTACACATGGGTTGAAAGCTTTCGAGATGTATGTGTATGAGTGACTTGTTTAGTTCGGACCTGTCCGTATACATTGGTTGTACCGGCTTGGACACTCGCAATAAACGATTCTAACCTTACTTGATTGACGATGTTTTTGCTATAGAGGCCAGCTAGGTCGCCTGGCGATAATTACAGACGCGAAGCGCGATGTAGCAACGAAAACAAAAATACCAGAGGAAGCGAGCAGCGCGAACGAGCCGCGAGCACCCCTACTTGCAACAAAACAAGCGTCTTTTTTATTGATGATGATGGTACTACTTGCGCCATCTCGCCTCGCGGTATTGCAGTTCATGAGGCCGCCGCTACGTATTTGCATGTTATTTTGATACAACAGCCCAAAGCTACAGTTTCCGTTCTCTAAGTTGGTAGGTGTTCTCTGGTTAGCCATGCAATCTCTTCCGTCCGTAGACTCCCGTCGCTCGGGGCTCGTCGGACTTCGCTGACGGCGCCTCGCATACGAGACGAACGCTCACCCTTTGTTGCCCCTCTGCGTATGCGCTCGGCCGAAGGGTGGTACAGTGTCCTAGTGCGTGGCCAAGCTACGCCGACCCGTCTCCCTCCGAGCCAAAGCGAGTGCCTTTGCCCTCGTTCGAGCCACCGGGCCTTGCTCCCGGTGTCTCCGTGAATCACTTTTACCACGTAGAAGTGCTCGTGGCACCCTGTGTAGTACTTATACGCTGGTGGCATGGATAAGCCCATTTGCTTTCCCGCCACTCCTTTCCAACGGGCTGTACTGCGTTTGGTGTTGCCGCTGACAATAAAGTAATGTGACCTCGAGCAGTATCATGTTCTCGCCATGGCGACGGTTAACGCGTGCCCTGCGGCTCGCTAAGACCGGACCCACGCTAGGGGCCGTACTCCTTCGGGATACGTGTCACTACAACTTAAGACGTTCACTAACGATAAAACGCACCTCACGATTTCGCGCAATGCAGAGAACCCAAGCAAGAGAGGAACACTCAAACACGTGAGGGGGTGTGTTATCGCAGACGAATTTTACGGGCGTGCCTTTCCATGCAGTGCAAGGGCTGCACTGCGTAATAATATCGTGGGCCGAGGGTGCTAGAAAAAGAATTTTCGTAACGTTAAAATATTGTCGAAACTTCTTTGCTCATTTCGCCTACTTCATATTGCTAATGAAAAAAAAATGTCATTTGTAAAACAGAGCGAATGCTTTGCCTTTGATTTGACCTTATTTTTTCAAAAATGGTGGTTGTTGCCCCCTCACCAAGTCGCTGTTTCATCCCAGCCCCATAATTCCCCATGCTGATGTTGCTGGCAATAGCTTCTCAAGTGCATTTCGCCCGAACTTTTGCTACATTTTTAATAGACTTTGGCTGATCACTACAGCATGGGCCGGCCGCGGGAAGCAAAATTGGACTACACCACCTCTAGTTTTCGTGACCGCCACGAGGCCCGCATCTGCAGCGGAGATTTCAAACTGAGTTTATTCTGGTAACGTTCTGGAGAGGCACACCCCACTATGGAAGAGCCACAAGATGTCCCAGTCACGTTAAGAAAGAGCGATGAACGATTAAAAGTGTTAGGTACTCTACCATAATGGAGAATACAGCTCTCCCTTCGGCCTCACACTTGATGAGGACCTGTAAAAAAAAGTTTAACGATTATGAGCACTTCGTACTCAACTATGGGAGAGCTGAAAGCCGTCCCTTAGGTGTAAACTCGGCGTAGAACTATTTCCAAAAATGAACGTGTAAACTTACTATTTTCCATTGAATCATTCCGAAAAACCTCCGTGTTGAACCAAGTTTTTTACAAAAAGTTTTACTTCAATTCGAAAAAGATTTGCAGTAACCTAAACACTTCAAGGCACCACGAGAAACGTAACAATGCTTAAACTTTATCCTTTAACAAACCTTTAGGACTTATTGTTGTTTTCATTGGCCGCATAATAGTTATGGCGCGCTCAGGTGCATGTGTCTACAGAGCCGTCCACTTCTACCCACTTTCCTTTCCTTTCTTTTCTCAAAGAATCCATTTGGGTAACCTAATTCTGGGGAAGCTTTCACCTTGCTTGCTCCATGAAGATCTCTGTATGGCTAGGTACTACCTAGGAACAGGTTTTAAGTTGTTTATCCCCAGGAAAGTTGGTTGTCCGTGAAGTATGATCGTGAAGTGCGCATGACCGTGTACTCCTGTCACGCTGTCGCTTTCCGCGTCTTCCAGTTTTAATGACTATCGATTGCTGGTTGCTTTCTTGCTTTATTTGAAGGGCCTCGCAATTTCTGAAGTTGATCGCGTAGGCGAACTCTGTGCATGTGGGCATGCACTTGAATTAAGTAGCTGATCTGAACGATGCAAGCGTGCGTTCTATGGTCGTATAACGTACTTCTATTCCGTATTCTGTATTCTGTTTTCCCTTTTACGTCACACTTGAGGCGCCATCCACACCGAAAGCTCCAACGTTTTTTTTTTAATTTGTCCAATAAAGAGCGCTCGTTGCCGCCCTTAGAGTGCAAACAAGACAAGTGCGGCAGTTGGCCTAGTTTACGTTGAAATCTAGAGAAATTTCTAGTATTTTTTTGTATTTTGAGAAGAAAAATTTAAGGACTTTAGCGACTTTCTAGCTAAAAGTTGCAAAAGGGCCGTATATTTAATTTATTTTTTACGCGAGTGAAAAAATTCCTAGTATTTAGGGTATTTTGAAGAGGAAAATTTAATGACCTTAGCAACTTTTTGTCTGAGAGCCGTAAAGGGGTCGTGTATTCTATTAAGTTTATTCGCGAGCATGTAACAAAAAAAAACCATCCCACGAAAATTAAAAAAAAATGTTATTTATGGGCTTCGAGTGCTGACATGAATGAATTGTATTGCCAAAAGTAAATTATACACTTTTTGTTTTGAGAGTCAAAGCCACTTATTAGTCGTTTTTGCATTCAATCCAAGTTACATAATGGCTGCTGTGTATAAAAAACAGCTGATTGTCATTGCGAACTGCATTTTGCGTTGTGTGGCATATAAATTTGCGAGAAGAATGTAATCACGTGGTCTAGGCAGTGGCCTTGGTCAATGGAATTGTAAATAATAACTGGGCTGTTCTAACGCTTTTTCACGTCAACAGGGCCCCATCAAGTGTGAGGCCCACGGGACGGTTGCATGCTCTCCCATAGCAGAGTAACTAGTACTCTAAATTGTTATCCACTTTTTCTTAACTTGACCGCGACAGCCTAAGGCTCTCCCTTAGTAGAGCGCGTATAGTGCTCTAAAGAGTTCACAATTTGTTCCAAACATGACCGTACTCTTGTTGCGGCTCTCCCATGACTTCTAAAAAGCCGGTGGACAGCCAGAGAACTTATATACGCACCTTAGAGATCGTCTCTCAGCTAAAAGCGCGCTACCACCTTCTGTAATTAGGTGACAACTGCAGCAGCATGGACAAATGCTGCCTCCGAGCGTGGTGAGTCGGGACTCCTCGCACATGTTTACAAGCGGTGGCCGAAAGAGTGGAAGTTGCTGTAGCTATAAGAGTGGCTCTGAAGTGTATATGTGGGCCTTATTGACGTGTAGCTCTAGTTTTGAGAACCTCATAAAAATGCGTTAGCTATCTTGACGGCGGAAACATGGTTCGTATGTGAAGTGTTACAGCCGTTGCGGCAGTCTACGTCACACGTGGACGTTTCATTTGTTCACTAAACTAAGATCGCCAGACCCAGTTCATCAATATAATGTAGGATACGATAGGCAAATGCGCGGGACAAAAATACATAGCCACGAATCATTACGGTGAATTCACGCATATAAACAATTTGCCGAAGGAGTTATTATACAGTTATTTTCTTCCCGCGAAGTTGACGCGAGAGGTAATTGGGGCAACCAAGAGGCCCTGACTCTTCTACACATCGCATGGTGTTGGAGCCCAGGGCACTGCGAGTAAGTACGCAGCACAGAGCCTCACCGTTCTACCACACTGTAGTTACAGCCCAGACTGCCACTCCACGACCCGTCGTGCGGTGTTTACAATCGAAGAACACAGAGTTTGGGGAAAGAGAAGAGGATGAGGGGCGAAAAGAGCAGTTTGGCTCAGTTCGAATGGCGTTGCGCTTTCCCGCGGTGCTGACACCGGTCTCCAACTGACCTTCACCCGTGGCTCGTACTCCAAAGCGCGTGCGCGCGCGCCGCCTCGAGTCTCCCCTATTCCTGCATGTGCAGGCAGACCCTAAAGTGCGCTTATACTTGGTGGGAGGAGGGGTGGCAGTTAATTCTCCGATTAGTGCATGGGGCAAGGCCTGAGTCACGGGAGACGAGTTTTATGTCTGCAAACAGATCATTGAGCCGACACAAAGCTGAGCGTGACTTCTTGTCGGCGCCATCCGTTCCTGGTCCGAAGAACATGGCGCTCTGCAGCGTAACTCAAACCCCGGCCCTAGACGTGCCCCCTCAGAGTATAACCAAGCTATGGCTCTATTCGGTTAGCCTAAACACGCCGAGATATTGCATCGGAAAAGCCTGCGCTAACTCACTCCCCGTCCCAAGACGATGACACTCCGCGGTATAACTCATGCCCGGCCTTACAGAGTTATTGATGCAAACGACCAGGACGATCTCGGCGACACTGATGCGTTCGCGACAGTGCTTCAACTACACGACAAAGACAATGCGGTTACGTACCTGTCATGTCCGCAGCTCAATTCACACGCTCAAGTCGTGGGCGCAAAAGGCGCACAGACTGTAAAGAGACTCGGCAAGTTTCCGGATAACTGTTTCCGCGATAGAGCAAAAAGCTCGTGTCGCAGAAATTTCGGCGTTGGCGTTGGTGTCGGCGTCATTGGCCGTGAGGGCAAAAAACAACGTGCGGGACCGATAATGTGAGAAAGATGTCGAAACATAAACAATTAAAAATACTGATATAAGGGATGATCAAAACCGGGCCGTTTGGTTAGAAAGCCGGTGTTCAGCCACACAAGCACGCGTCCGCTAGGAAATGCAGTGAAAATAACTTTCTCTGCTTGGCAATGCAGTGAAAGCAACTCTCATGCTTTACAAACACACGCGTCCTGTATGCATACTTCGAAATACAGGATCTAATATCGCAGAAATTCTGCGCAGTATAAGCGTACATGGCCATCGAAAGTCAGAACATGTGATTTTCATGGCTTCATGGTTGAAAGCCTGTCACCCACTTCAAAAGGCACCCATGTCACTGCGCCCATTCCCTTAAGGACATGTAGTGGATGATTAGTGATTTGGAAAAGATTTCCCGTGGACAATTTCTCGTATATAATAAAGCATGCTTCACATTACACGGAATGTAGCGATATGCGAAGTCCCACCGACACAAGCCACTCTCATGTTTATCCCTTACAGTTTAGTAATTCAGAGTTTAAACTTGTCGGGTAACAACATAAGATGAAAAGTATGCACTAAGTGGTTGAAGTATGCACTAAGAACATGAAAACGCTATAGGGTTCAACTCTTAAATGCGAAGATTGAGGGCGGCTGCAACTTTGTTCTATAGATTCTCCCAAAGGTGAACAGCTCGTGACATGCACCGCAGCCACAACAGACGTGCTCGACACATGGTGTGTCATCGCAGCTGCATATAAACAGCAAAATCATAGTCTAAGTGATACTTCAGCTCGTTGTTGCTTCAATGAACCGTGCCCACGCAGAAAAAAATTACATGCTTCATGCCCGAGGGACACCTTTACTTCTTGCGAGTATAACGAATCATTTTGACCGACGCAGTTATAAGACTTACGCAGTATATGAACAATGTATCCACAGTGAAAAATTCTTGTATATAGTTCGTATAGAGCAATGTTATTCACAACGTTAACGTGCTTTGAGGTAAACATGATCGCTATGTCTCAGCAAAAGGCTTATTCCAAAAAAAAAGTAATGCAGCACATCACAACGACAAACGCTAGACAGAGCTAATAATATTTGCTGGATAAGCCGCTCCAAAACATAACCAAAGAGCCGGCGTTCTTTCGCGGCCAATCGGCTTGCGATGGTTCTTGTGAAAAAAAAATGAAAAAAAGTTGATACAGAACAGCCGCTAACCACGGCTGCATGAAAGAGGAGGACGAAGTGAGTTATCGTTTGATGCTGGACTGGCACCATCTTGCTCGTCGAGTTATGTGCGTTGTAAATAGAGTATTAATGAAGTTACTAGTAACATCATTGGTGGAGGTGCGGGGTATCGATACCAGTACCTCTCGCATCACATTCCGCTACATCATATCCCGGTAAAAAGAACCTTGTTTAAAGGCCAAACAGTGGGTGCAAACGCTTACACTGTCGGCGGCGTTGCGCAGGAGAGAAATCTGGGGAGGCGCGGAGCACGCAGTGATGAACGATGTTTCCTACTGGAACTGCCGATCGCTGCTAATAGGCAATGAGAGATAGAAGACGCCATTTGGACTCAGATACCCGCAGTCCGCTCTTAGTTAACGCACACGCTGCGAATTTTAAATGCGAAGCATTTTGTTGCGAACTTCAGCGACTTTGACCGTATCTATCTATCTATGTATCTATCTATCTGTCTGTCTGTCTGTCTATCTATCTATCTATCTATCTATCTATCCTGGACGTTTGGATTATAGGATTTATAAAAAATTTGGTATGACATAACATGAACATGACTGTGACGAGTGTAACTGACTAGTCAAGTCAGGATAATGATGACATGTATGTAATGAATTTCATGATTTTGCTGCTCCTGCAGTGGCTTCGTTCACATAAGATATTGCAAAACTGGTATCAGTCAGTCAGTCAAAGAACTTTGTTTGGTCCTGAGAAGACGAGAATGCCCCCGTCAGGGGGTACCGTCTGGGGGCCCCGCCCATGATGGCACCGGGAGGTTAAAGCTCTCGGCGACTTCGCGGGCTCTCTGGACAGCCCTTAGCTGCTGGTCCTTTGCGGAGCTGGTGATAAGCTGGCGCCAGTCTTCCTCAGTGGAGCGAGACCCTGAGCCCCCGTGCAAATCGTGACACTGCTACAGCATGTGCTTGAAGGTGCACCTAGGATGACCACAACGCGGACAGCGTGGGTCTATTCCGTCTACGAATTTTGACCAAATAAACGGACAAGGATACCTGTTTGTTTGTGACATTCGCAGGGTGATTGCCTGTGGTCTGTTTAGATGTGGGTGTGGAAGCGGAAACTTCCTACGCCCTAGCTGATAGTGCTTACAGACCTCGTTGAAAGTGAGAAGAGGGTCCCTTGTCCATTGCCCTCCATCAGCCTCCGAGTGCCCACTTCCGGCGCGGTGTGTGAGACCTCGCGCCTGGGAGTGTGCAAGTTCGTTGGCGTTTGGGATGGTTTCGTGAGCATCACTGCCCACATGACCAGGGAACCAAATTATATGCTTTTTGCCTGTCCAAGATGCAGCAGAGAGAACGTGCATGGCTTCTTTGCACACCGAGCCTTTTATAAATGCTCTAGTGGCGGCTCGCGAGTCCGTGTAAATAGTGGAACGGTTCATTGTGGTCATGGCGATGGCCACTGCCACCTGTTCGGCTTTGTCGGCATCCGAATTTTTGAGCGTAAGTGATGTCAGCAGCTCTCCCCGTAACGACGTAGCTGCTGAAACAAAGTGATTGGAAGCTGCGTATTGCGCTGCGTCAACGAAGGCGACATTGTCCTCAATCGTAGCCGCTGTTTGCGTTCTGACGTGTAGGCGTTACTGCCATCCTCCTCCAAGAACATACCGAGGATTCTAACTTTCTTTACGATCGGAATAATAGAGCCGTTCGTTGTGGGGATCAAGATATCGGGGAAACTTCCTTTCTTTGCACCGATTGTTGGCCGGTAAAGGAGCAGTTCCGATTTATTAGCCGACAAGCAGAGTCCTGCCTTGTGAAGAAAATCCTTGACAATTCTGATCGCTGTTTGTAAGCGCTCTTCAATTTGCCCATCACTACCTTTCTCGCACCAGACAGTGATGTCGTCAGCGTAGAAGGCGTGACCGAGACTTTCAATCTCGGCCAGACTGTGGGAAAGTGCTCTCAGCGATAAGTTAAATAAAAATGGGTTTAGCACTGCCCCTTGTGGAGTGCCTCTGGGTCCAAGATCAAACGTCTTCGAGCCGAGATAGCTGGTAGCTTTTCTATTCTTAAGAAGTGAGCTGATGTATTTGTAAAAATGTTCTCCTAGACCCACTTCTTTAATGGAATGAAGTATGTGAGAGTGTTTGACTTTGTCGAAGGCCTTTTCCAGGTCAAGTGACAGAGCAGCTCTGGTGTCTCTGGAGACCCTGCCAATGATCTTGTGTTTTAAAAGCAACATTACATCCTTCGTTGACATGGACGACCTGAATGCAATTAGATTAAATGGGAAGGGATTGTTTTCCTCAGCAAATTTAGTGGCCCGCTTGAGGATAACGTGCTCGGCGACCTTCCTTACACATGAAATGAGAGATATATAGGTATAGAATCAGAGTATTTCAATACTTTTACTGGCCCGCAGGGGTGCCTGCGCAAGTAGGCGTTTGGTGTGTAGCGACACCACGGACCCGAGCTAACGGGGGAGTTTCTACTCCCTCCCACGCCTAGCCGTGCGTGGCTTTGCCATGTCCGGAGAAAAGGGGATCCTGGGGGTTGAGTCGACGCTGGGTGATTGGACCGTTAAGGCCCCCCGGCAGAGGCAACACACCCCTTTGACCCCGGCTTCACGTAGACGGCACCCCTGGGCTGACCCACCCAGGGGAAATCGGCAGTCGCTTTCTCCTATCTCTCTCTCCCTACATCTTCGTCTTTCTTACTTTTTCAGCTTTCCTGTCTACTTCTCTCTTCTGCTTACTTCCAATTTTCTCGGCGGCACGGGTTAACCCTGTGCAAATAGCCTACCTTGGCCTAGGCGCATTGGGTTATAGCAGAGTTGTATGGCTGACATCTGCAAGCTTTCAGCATCCGCAAACTTGCAGCGTCCCCTCGTTGGGCTCCGTGGTGGGTGGCCGCCAACGCTGCTGAACAACATACAATTAGCATGCATAAAGCATTCCTTTTACTTAGTGATCGTGCCTCCTCAAAGCGGGTACGCACCTAACATATCAATATTTTCATCCGGCCAAGACAAATTTTTCCTCATTACCACGTTTTACACTGCGAAAAAACTAACAAGCAAGCCAGAACTGTATCCCCCTTCGTAGTGGCTAGGTGTTTAACCGAAACTCTCGGTGCCGGGTACAAGGTTACCAAAATGGCCAGCGGAGATCTACTCCTTGAGATACGTGACAAAGACCAATTCGATAAACTGAACACACTCACAACGTTTGGAGGCACACCCATCAGTATTACGCCACACAGGTCCATGAACTCATCTCGCGGGGTCCTATCGGACGCAGATTTGCTTGACCTGACCGAAGCTGAACTTTTGGAAGGATGGAAGAGCCAGAACGTGACAAACGTACAGCGTATTAAGATAAGAAGAGATCAAAAGGAAATACTAACCAAACACTTAATACTGACCTTTGCTTCGAGCGATTTGCCGGAAACCATTCAGACTGGGTATACAAAGACATCCGTGAGGCCATATATTCTCAACCCCCGCCGTTGGTTCCAATGTCAGAGATATGGCCACGGCTCGCAAAGCTGTCGTGGCCGGAAAACTTGTGCTCTGTGTGGAGTCGTGGGCCATGCGTCCGACAACTGCGAAGCACCTGCACACTGTGTGAACTGTGGCGGTAATCATGCCACGTACTCACGTTCCTGTTCTTTCTGGAAAAAAGAGAAAGAGATCATCACTTTAAAGATAAAAGAAAACATTACATTTAAAGAAGCAAGAAAGAGAGTCTCGCCATTTTATGGCCCCACATATGCTGATGCAGCGCGCCAGAGGGAAGCGTCGCAGCAGCCCTCGCCACTCCTTCGGCCTGCGCAGAGCGAGCCATTGGCTGTGGCACCTGCCCCCAAGGTGGCAGTAGTTGAGTCTACTCCGCCTACTATTGAACAGAGACCAGAGACTCCAGGGTCCTCGGGTCTCAAGGCCTCCCCTCGCCAGGTGAGGCCCAAGCTTCGAAAAACCAGCTCGCATGAGCGGGCATCTAGTGCCTCCGAGGAGGCAATGGATACGGCGGCACCCCTGGTGCCAAAAGAGCGACGCGGCTCTCTGGAGCGCACCAAGAGAACTAAAAAGCTCATAACGGGGCCTGATAATAGCCCTGTTACTTGAGCTCGACCTTTCAGCTTAAATAAGTCACTCCCTTAACGTACACACAGCACTTCTTTACTTCCAATATAGAAACACAAATTATACATTGGAACGTCAGAGGACTGCTTAAAAACCTCGACGACGTCCAATAGCTTTTATACAAACACTCACCTCAAGTGCTGTGTGTACACGAAACACACCCAAAATCCTCCAATACAAATTTTTTACGTGCTTACGTCATATACCGAAACGACCGAGATGATGCTGTGGCGTCATCCGGTGGCGTAGCCATAATTATTAACCAAGGAGTAGCGTGTACACATTTACCACTCCAGACATTCCTTGAGGCGGTGGCTGTTCGAGCGGTACTTTTAAACACACTCGTCACCACCTGTTCTTTGTATGTACCTCCCCACCACAGTCTTGAAAGACGTGAATTCCAGTCTTTAATAGACGAACTGCCTGAACCTTATTTGCTTCTTGGGGACCTAAATGCACATAGTGGACTGTGGGGCGATTCTCGCTGTGATGCACGAGGTCGTCTCATTGAACAATTTCTCTTCTCTTCCGGTGCCTGTTTGTTGAATAGGAAAGAGCCAACATACTATAACGTTGCCAACAAAACTTACTCGTCTATAGACCTCAGCATCGTATCACCTTCATTCCTACCCTTACTGAAATGGAAAATCATAAATAATCTATATGGAAGTGACCATTTTCCTGTAGTGTTGAGTTCACAAACAACATATGAATGTCCTCTACATGTTCCCAAACGGCTGATAAACAAAGCAGACTGGGAACAGTTCCATAACACTACACGTTTGAGTTGGACAGACATATGTAGGTTAAACATAGATGAAGCTGTACAGTACTTCACAGCTTTTCTAACTGATGCAACAGCCAAGTGCATACCGCAAACATCTGGAATGCCCGGCAAACGACATGTCCCATGGTGGAACACAGAGTGTCGTAATGCGCGAAAGGAACAGAACAGGGCATGGAGGTTGCTTCGGAACTCACCAACAGCCGAAAATCTTGATACCTTCAAAAAAATAAAGCCTCAAGGCAGGAGAACGCGTCGGCAGGCCAGAAGAGAAAGCTGGCAGAAGTTTTTGTCAGGGATAAATTCATACACACAGGAGGCTAAAGTCTGGAACATGATCGGTAAAATGGCAGGAAAACAAGTACACACACTTCCACTCGTAAACACTCAGGGTGATACCTTGGAAGATCAGGCAAACTTCCTCGGTGCACACTTTGAACGGGTATCCAGCTCGTCCCACTATACTGACACTTTCCAAAAATACAGAACAAGAATAGAAAAGCAGAAACTCGAACACAAATCCACTAGATACGAGGCATATAACCAAGCTTTCAGTCTAGCTGAGCTCCGAACATCTGTAAACTCCTGCAGTACTTCTGCCCCAGGTTCTGTCCGTGTGGTGCATGAAATGTTAAAAAAACCTACCAGCCGAAACACGAAAAACCTTACTTTGTTTGTACAATGCTATCTGGTTTTCTGGCACTATCCCTACCTCCTGGAAAGAGGCTCTTATTATTCCCATTTTGAAAGAGGGCAAGGACCCTTCTTTAGCTTCAAGTTATAGGCTTATTGCACTTACAAGCTGCTTGTGCAAAGTCTTCGAAAAAATGATAAACGGCCGACTTATACATATCCTTGAAACAAACAATTTGCTCGACCCATTTCAGTGCGGGTTTCGAGAAAATAGATCCACCACAGACCACCTTGTTCGTATCATGACACAGATCAGAAAAGCCTTCGTCCGCATCCCCAGGAATTCTAGACATAACATGTCGCGCCATCTCTCGGCGGCAGCCGGATCACCTCAGCGTAACTGAAACGGAAGCGCACGAAAAAAATTCATATCTCACAAACCAGGCACGATATCAAAAACGACTCCCGGTTTATAATCCTACGCAATCACCATAACATTTGACGCCTAATTTCAATGTCGTGCGACTAAGAGCCTTCCTTCCCAGACAATCTGAATATTTTTCCACACAGCCTATGGGAGCGGACCCAATTTCGACACACTTTGGCCTCTTTAAACATCGATTGCAAAACTTAGAAAATAGATTTCAAAAACGACTCCCGGTTTTAGATTGGCCGATAAACGATCTTTCGATTAATATAATGCGTTATTTCGTAGCTTAAGCCATGTAGCTTCCTGGATCGTTTTTTTTGTAAACCTTATAAACCCTTTTAATAAATTTAAAGCTGGCTTTCTTGCAATAAACCTTGGTATAACGGAGAAGCCAGTTAACAATTAGTAAGTAGCGTGTTGCGCTGTTTGGTTACAGTTCGACGAGGAAAACGCGTCCATGTGCAACTAGGGTCTCATTTCCACTTGATGAATGGCAGGTACTTGTTAGTTGGACGAATATGCAGTGCAGGGAAGCGAACTTGCGGAGTATAAAATGTGCTTATTTGTTGTTTTCAAGGCCCGCATTTGCATCAGTGTGTTTCAGAACTGCTCGGGGCGCTCACAATATTTTTCAATGCATGTACTTCGTCTTGCATTTAATTTTTCACGCATCACTCGTATAAAAAAATCACGAGGTTCGAACTGCGATTCGTGCACCAGATAGAGGACTATGGATTGCTGCAGCGAAAATAGAACGCGTTGTGAGTAATATCATTCCGAATAACCATATCGTGCAAGAGTACCTTAAATGTGAAACATTCATTAATGAACTTAGGTAAGTTTGGGCGTATCGGTCTTTCTATCTAGCCGCTTACGGCTTTGTGCTCTCCGGACCATATCGTTCATGGGGTTTATATCAAAACTGGTGGGGCATAACATGACTGTATGGCAATCATAAATGACAGGTCATTATAGAATCATGTCTTGTTTCTCATGAACAACATTGTTTATATGCCGCGCTCTCCAGACCATATCGTTCATGAGGTTTATATCAAAACTGATGGGGCATAACACGACTTTATGACGATCATGAATGACAGGGCATAATAAAATCATGTCTTGTTTCTCATGAACAACATTGTTTATATGCCGGGCTCTCTGGACCATATCGTTCATGAGGTTTATGTCAAAACTGGTGGGGCATAACACGACTGTAGGACGATCATAAATGACAGGTCATATTAAAATCATGTCTTGTTTGTCATGAACAACATTGTTTATATGCCATGGTCATAGTGCAATAGTGGCCGTTTCATTAACTTGATATATACCAAAATCGATACGATGAGACAATTGTGTATGACTAGCATAAATGACAGATAGTAATGCGAAAATCGTGACATGCATGTCATGTAGCATGACATTATACCGTACGCATGGTGCATGTGTGGCCGTTTGGCTAGCTTTACATGTTCTCAGTTTGTAATTCTGTCACGTGATTGTGCAATGAATAATTTAGGAGCTAAGATGACAATCATAAAATCTATGGCATGTACAACACTGATTTACGTGTCCTCTCACGGTGCGCAAACGACCATGTCGCTAGCTTGTACAACGAAATTGTTATTGCGTAATATGACGCTAAGACAAACGAAATTACATGTCTACACATGTAATTATGAGATGCATGTTACGTATACATAGCTTACTGCTTCCAGGCTGCTTCACATTAGACCAGCTGAGTATGCGTTAGGGGTAAAAAAGCAAAATACGTTATACTCGTTACTCAAACAGAAATGGAAAGCGTTACCACCCTGCGTTACTTGCAAAAAAAAGGTAGCGCATTACCGTTACAGTTATCAAAAAAAAAGTAATGGACTGTTACCTCGGCCGTTATTCCGCGGTTGTAAGTTTTAAAATGTGTCTTTGCTGCAGGATCTCAAATAACAAATTTTGAAATCTCAAATATATGTCTCACAAAAAACTTCTAAACTAAACGCGGAATATACGCGAAATGCTCATTTAATGAAAATTACTTGTACAAATCTACCTGAAACTTAGCATTCTTCAACAGCTATCCGAAAGAAAGCATCATAAAACTCAAGAAGTTTATTGTAACTGTTTTTTTTTCTGTTCATAACAGCACATCTACTGGACATCGCTCTGATATTGTGCACCAGGTGCAGTACAGGCACCTGTACAGTACGAAGGTCTGAATTGACGCCTTCCTTCATTTACTGGCGGGGTGCTTGTACTACCAAAATATATGCACAAATTTTGTGGAAGTAAAAAAACGCTTTAATGACATACGCACAAAAAATATCTGCGTAATTTTTTTATTTCAACCTGTCTAGTCACAACGAAAGGGTACGAGCGTTCATGTGAAGGTGTTCAAGCTTCAGCCTGTCCTCAGGGGTCTTATAACCAACAACGTACAAATGCCATCGGAAAGACAAAAAAGAAACTTGTTCTGGATACAAAGCTGATAAGCCTTATCAAATTTGTATAAACTTCAACGTATTAACTATCATGAAATATTGCATATCTAGACATTTCTCAAAAATAATTTTCTGTGCTTTACAAGTTTTAAACAATGTTATTTGTTCTTTGTTGTGCATACACTTCATGCGCGAAATGTCTTATTTGTAGCGCTAATATTTGAGTTTCACAACGTTTTTATGCGTAATGTAATAAACATCAGTGGTTATTATATTCTAGAACATATTTTAAATCAAATCCTGTACGCGGAACGCACCACATCAATTTGACGTTTGTGGTGTCTACCACGATCTTTGCATAAGTGGCTGTTAATATGCAAAACGAGCGTGACCCAGTCAGGTCCATCGCTGGCGCTTCAATATTTGTCACTCTGGGGTCCCTGTTCTCGCCATTGACTACAAGCCGTAAGTTAGAGTAAAGAGTCAGTATTTTAATCAAAATAACTTGCATTGACGTCACTATTATCACCATGTTTAGATACCAGCTAGTTGAGCTGCTGCATAAACTTTTGCTCGACCGCGCGGAGCAAGAAAATGTGGCATCAAATTAGTGCCGAGGTGCTGCGCCCTGCTTCCATGCCGACTTGGATGAAAACATTTGACAGAAGTCTGTCTGGTTCGGTATGAAACAGGGAGATGATATAGACTTCAACCAAAAGTTTTTAATAAACCCGACGTTTCGGAACCGACTTGGTTCCTTCTTCATGGGTGACTGATTGGTGGTTCGTAAGGAAAAGGAAGAAGGCACCTAATTTCTGTCTGCCTACAGTCGACACGGCGCAGTGCCGGTGATTGCGTAGGATACGTAGCAGCAGCGTCTTCAAAGCACTCGAGGGGTGGCTAATGACCTTTCTCTTCTCTCTCTCTCTCTCTCTCTCTCGTTTTGCCGTGGAGCGAAAGTGACTCTTAAAAAGGGAAAAGAAGAGAAAAGTGAGCCCCGTTATTGTCTGCTTCAGTGAACGACACCGCCACAGTAGCTCACGAGGGATGGGGGTGAGGAGGGATAAAAAGGATAGGAGTAAAGATGTAGGAAAGCCGAAGAAGGAGAAGAGAGGAAGAGACGTGAGGTGGTGAGCCAGAGCGAGCGACGACAAGATGAGGGGATAGAAGAGATAGGAAATATGAAGCACGGTCACTGGAGTCCGAGGACGGGGCGCACCTGCGAGAGCTCCTTTCGGCGTCGGTGGATGGCGTAGAGCAAGTCCAGTAAGTCAGAGCTGCGCTGTCGTCGGAGGTGGAAGGTCGTCGGCGGCAGGAGGTGACGTAGGGCGAGCCCAGTCGGCCAGAGCCACGCTGACACCGGAGGTCGCAAGCGCGCGGAGCGCGCGAGCGCACGACCGGTCAGCCCGAAATCCAGCAAGCGAGCCGTGGAGCGCAGTCCGTCTGTGTACACTGAGGGAAGGGTTCAAAGGGAGCGCTTGATGTTATGGGCTGTTCCCTGTACGTGCCACGACTCGAGTAACAACCTTCTCCTCCAGTTCGGCTTGCTTTCGAGGATGGCCGTCGCTTCAAAATTTATCTGATGGTCCAGTGTCTCCGCATGCTCGGCGACTGCGCTGCGCTCTTTGTCGAACTTCCACACATTGTTGCCGTGTTGCTTCAGTCGTTCCGGTAGGTTTTTCGTCTCACTGATATACGACGCGGGGCACTCGGCACACGGAATTTAGTAAATGACACCGGGGCTCCCGTCTATTGTTGGCCGCTCTTTCGGGCGGGGTAAAAGGCGGCCCAGCGTACACGAAGGCACGTGCGCAATGCGAACTCCTTCCTTCTTGAAGATCCGCGCCAACATCTCACTGGTTCCGTGAACGTATGGAACCGGTACGCGTTTCGAGGGGCTGCCAATTACGGTTGATTGGGGTTTCCGTATCCTCTGTTGCTCTGCGCGGCGGGTGGTGGCTAGAATGAAGTACGTACTGGAGAGGCAGAACTCCAGTAGACGACAGAGCTCGTCAACCGCCAAAGGAGTCCTTTCACTCAGGCTTGCGTCCTCTTCAAGCGCAGAACGGGCAGCGGAGACAGCTAAGGGAACTGGCACGTTGAAACGACGTCAAATGAGACCATGCTCTCGTCAACGCCGATGCTCACATATGACGCTAGCTACATGAAGTAGCTGGCGTCACGGACATGAGTTGGTGTCTTCCGGGGTATTGGGGCGAAGATTTGGTGTAAAAAATTTGAAAGGACTCGGCATGGGGAGGAAGTGAAGTCTACAATCGGTCGGAGGGGGACGTCAGGGTTGTGAATTTTTGTAGTCCATAAAAACTCGGTGCGGATCCATTACGGCAGATTAGTCGCAGGTAAAGTGTTTTGAGATCCGGGTAATGCTTGAAAATTTCGGTGAGTAGCTTGTTTAGCTGTGTCTGGGTTTGCTTCGTTGGGTCCTTTACTCGCTGCGTGTATGCGTCCCCTTCTAAGAGAACTGAAACCTTCCGATCGTAGTCCCCGCCTTGCAACACCACCGTTGAATCGCCCTTGTCGGCGGGCAAGATGACAATGCTTCGGTCCCGTCGGAGTTCCCGAAGTGCCTGGTTCTCCTCCGTGGTCAGATTTTTTTTCCTTTGTAACTTTAATTTTGAAAGGATTCCAATTGATTTCAGCCTAATTTCTTCCCTGGCGCCCGGCCTCACGTTTTCGACGGCTTCCTCAGGCTGCAAAAATTAGGCGCTTTCTTCTTCTCATCACTACTACCACCATCCCCACCAGTTCTTTGTGTTCCCTTGTGGTGCAGCTGGCGCGCAAGAAAGTGGAGAAAGCACAAAAGAATGCGAGAGGTCCCGGCTCCGGGATGGCGCGTGGTGCGTGCGCATCCAGAGAAGATAGCATTGACCCTTCTCTGGTACTGCTTTCTCCTTGCCTTCTTCCCACATTCCTGCTCCTTCTCTCTCCACTACCAATCCCTTGCGCGTCATTCTTGAGGTGACCTCCTTCAGAGAGAGACAGTAACGATGACGTGCTTTTCACTTCCTCTTTTCCTTCAGAGACTACTTCGTGAGCGATTCACTGTCGTCCCTTGTCTCACTGACAGCCCCTCCATGCGTTTTCCGCTGGCTAGTTTAAGTAGTGCCAACTCGTTTTTCCCCACTTCCTTTACACCTGTCCTCCTACCAGCGGAAGTGGAGGTGCCGCCATGATGTTTCTGCTGCTTTCCCGATTCATGGCCCACCTCTCGGCTAGCCCTCTGGAAAGCTCACACCCCTTCACGCGCCCACTCCACCTTATTCATGCTTTCCCACCGCTCGGCCGTTGACCCCGTCATGCAGCCTCGTGCGCCACCTCGAGGTGGCATTCCTTGCGAACTTAGGAGGAAATTCCAGACAACATGACGATAGTTATAGCGCGAGAACAGAACGACGACACAGAGACAAGAAGGACACGAAGGTCCTGTTCTCTCGCTATAACTATTGTCAAGTCAGACCAACTAGCCCAAGCCACCACACTTGTGTGCTTCGTGTCCTTCTTATCTCTGTGTCGTCGTTCTGTTCTCGCGCTATAACTATCATCATGTCATACCAACTAGCCCAAGCTGCCACACTTCCAGGCAGCACTTGTGGAACAAAGAAAATAATATTTACTTTCTCCTTGTTTAGAAACAAAGGGGAAGGAAAAAAAGGAAAAAAGTGGCTTAATAACTTCCTTTCGGAGGCTCCGGAACAAGGCGATGGTGGTGAAACAATGGTTCACGCTACCTAAAAAAGCAGCTGTAGACGCATGGAGTGGCTTTAGTCCCTTGCACTGGCACTCTCAAGTGCGATAAACGGTCATGGTGGCCGCCACCCTCAAGTACCTAGCACAGCGAACCTGTCAGTGACGTCACGTGCAGCTTATGTACTCGCAAGGCGTGCCCGGTGTATATGCGGAGCGTCGAAGAACTTGCTTTGAATGCGAGTCTTTGTTGCTCGAACGGAAAATGTGTAATAAAAATAGCTTGTTGTGTGTCGGCACCTATAATCTTGCATATTGTGAGCAAAAATTAGCCAACGGTTGTTGGCCACCTAAGATCTAATGTCTTGTCTAAAAAAATTATAAAGATTTTACACATGCCCGCGCGTGACCAGAAGACCAAACAATCTACGCCCAGAAAGCTGCTAGATTCAGTGAGACATGACGCCGCCCGACAGGCAGGCATAAAATTTTTCTGTAATGTTTATATGCATGTATTTAAGGCAGAAAATTAGGAAGCCAAATTACGCAAAAGCGTTAACATCCAAACGCAGAAAAATATAAATGCCGGAAGATAATTGTACCCAGAAGATAAAACACCGGGAACTATACTTGGACTATGTTGGGAACCACGTGAAATTCGATCGCTTCGGAGAAAAATGGACGAAGACACAGTGTAGTGTGCTTCCAGAGGGGAAAAGCTAAACTTATTTGCAGGGGCTGTTATGCTTATATGTTTGACAAGAAGGTAGGTTCTGCCACGCCGTGCCATGGTGGTCTGAAAATTATGGCACTCAATCGCTAACCTGAAGGTTGCGAGGCCCTACCCTCGCTATGGCGGCTGTATTTTCGATGGAGGCGACTGTATTGGAGGTTCGTCTAGTTCAATTTAGGTTCACGTCAAGGAACCTCAGGATTATTATTATTATTATTATTATTATTATTATTATTATTATTATTATTATTATTAAAGTAGATTCTGAATGCTATTGGAGGTGTGAGACGTGAGTAAAAGGCAGCACCAAAGTGGTTACTGACCTTCCTGTAGAAGGTAATGCCATTATCTCCAATAATGTGATTCATGCTTTTCTGGCTCATCATCTACTTGAGGAGTGAACAAGCTGGACTCAAAGACAACGTCAAGGAAGTGATTAGAGACAATGAACACCACTCACAGAGCAAGAACCAATGTATTACTATAGCCCCCCCCCCCCCCTCACTTCGGAAGACGTACGCGAGGCGGTATGCCACCTGCATGGTTGGCTTGGTGTACATAATTTCGCTTAGTTGCGGTACAGTTTTTGTTGGCCAAAGAGGCCAGTGCATGAACGACCGAATTAGGGAGAATGAACTTTCTGTTGAATATTACTTTTTCGGCACATTTGCATGCGCACTGTGGTTCTTTCCAGTGTGAGCGAGGGTTTTCCAGTCACCCGTTCTTGGAAAGAGTAATGATGCCTTGGTGGGTCAAATCACGAAAGCACACTATATTAAAAAGAAGAACGATATGCGTGTTAGTGATATCTGGTGCTCTGCAACGTGGGGAATTCATTTTTAGGATTTTTTTGTTTAGCGGCTTTTTCATTATTTGTTTTTTTTTTGTAAATCTGATCACGTTTCTTGGGGAGCATGTGAGGTGATGAGCGCAGGCATTGTTCCTATGGTTATATGTGCCCCTGATGTTCTGAGAATTAAGGTTGTGGTGAGTTACGCCATTTCTGTTCTGTCCTTATTTGTTTTTTCTTTGTGATACACATCTTTTTTTATTTGCATTACAGTAACCATGCATCAACTAGCCAAACAAAAAGTTTTATTAAGCCAAGAGTAACGTGAAAATCATTTCACAGCTTCCCTATAGGCAACCAGTACAATATTGGCGTTTCAAATTTTAAAACATGTTTCTATGAAATGCAATATAGATTGCATGCACGCGACGCCATAGTCATTGCTTCCTAACATACTCGTTCACCAACATGGCACCTTTGACGTAAAAGTAGCATAATCACAGCGCGTTCAACCTGCGTCAATATGATAACGACGCAGCGAGAATTTTGTGGGCCTCTGTCTGTCAATAACAAGAAAACTTTGGCAGCAATGAAATAAACGTAAATGCGCGAAAAAAGACCTGACATAGGCAAGCGCTGTCCTTCGTGTTTACTCTCGCGCTGTATAAATTTGTTGATGAGGAAATGCCAGCTCGCCCAAACAATCCTTTTTAATTGGTTACGTCAATAAGAAAAATTTAGAGACATAATTATAGCATTAACATGTGACGTCACAAACATTGTGTTTGTCATGTGGTGCCCAACATTGCACTTTAAGTGACGTACGTCTATGAGAGGAATCGCTCATCTTTTCCATGACATATGCAGTTATGCATTTTTTTTTCCTTTTTGAGGGCTTGAAACACTTTCAAAGGGAAAATGGCTGTTGGAAAAAAAGGTGCAAAGCGTATAAACATTGCACAAAGCCGACGGGACCTTTATTCTAGCAAAATACTTTATGTTCGACTATAGCTACGTTATGGGGGCATTTTGTCGTTTCGGCATTTAAATGTTTCACAATTTGCTTTTTCAGCCTTTCAAATTTCAGTTTTTTCTCAATTGGACTTTTTATATTTTTTCGTGTTTTAAGTTTTAGCCTTCCGATAAATCGTCATTTTCTATTTCCCTGTTTTGAATGGCCATAAAAAGCCGAAAATTGAGAGGCCAAATTAAAAAAAGGCCGATTGTGGGAACACCCTACATTATAATGCCTAAAATCTTCATGCTGAAAAATAGAAATGGCGAAAAAACAACGCTGGAGACTACGTGAAAGTTCTTTCATTGACTCAAAAATTTGTTTGTTCGGGGAAAAATGGCCGAAAACACGGTGTGGTGTGCTCCTAGAAAGGAAAAGCTAAATCTTCGAGGACTCTAATTGAGCTCCGCTTCCGAGGGTAGAATGCGGTAGCGTAATCATGCTCTATGCACATCGCCTTCTCAACTGCTAAGTGCATGTCTCAACCATGCCGTGAAAAAACGAATGACCTTGTTTGTAACATTGACGTTTCAATTTTTCCTAGAATGTACGCTGCAAGTACAGTTAAGTGCAGACCATTATTCTTCATTTGGCGAAATAGTGACGAAGTCACTACGCGTTTGGAAAGCAACACACGAACTTATACAGATGATGTGACGACATGACTACATGCCACGCTCATGATGCGTTCGCTGCTGTTTCGCTGTCGTCACATATACCAAATTTGGTAGTACGCTACCTGAATTGATGACGAAGGTATGTGGCTGGTGCAAACGCGATAATCTTGAGCTGCGTGTCATGTGAGAGCATGACTACATGCCACGCTCATGATGCGTTCGCGGCCGTTTCGCTGTCGTCAAATATACCAAATTTGGTAGTACGCTACCTGAATTGATGACGCAGGTATGTGGCTGGTGCAAACACGATAATCATGAGCTGCGTGTCATGTGAGAACATGACTACATGCCACGCTCATGATGCGTTCGCGGCCGTTTCGCTGTCGTCACATATACCAAATTTGGTAGCACGCTACCTGAATTGATGACGAAGGTATGTGGCTGGTGCAAACACGATAATCATGAGCTGCGTGTCATGTGAGAACATGACTACATGCCACGCTCGTGATGCGTTCGCGGCCGTTTCGCTATCGTCACATATACCAAATTTGGTAGTACGCTACCTGAATTGATGACGAAGGTATGTGGCTGGTGCAAACGCGATAATCCTGAGCTGCGTGTCATGTGAGAGCATGACTACATGCCACGCTCATGATTCGTTCGCGGCCGTTTCGCTGTCGTCACATATACCAAATTTGGTAGTACGCTACCTGAATTGATGACGCAGGTATGTGGCTGGTGCAAACACGATAATCATGAGCTGCGTGTCATGTGAGAACATGACTACATGCCACGCTCATGATGCGTTCGCGGCCGTTTCGCTGTCGTCACATATACCAAATTTGGTAGTACGCTACCTGAATTGATGATGAAGGTATGTGGCTGGTGCAAACACGATAATCATGAGCTGCGTGTCATGTGAGAACATGACTACATGCCACGCTCGTGATGCGTTCGCGGCCGTTTCGCTATCGTCACATATACCAAATTTGGTAGTACGCTACCTGAATGGATGACGAAGGTATGTGGCTGGTGCAAACACGATAATCATGAGCTGCGTGTCACGTGAGAACATGACTACATGCCACGCTCATGATGCGTTCGCGGCCGTTTCGCGGTCGTCGTATATACCAAATTTGGTAGTACGCTACCTGAATTGATGACGAAGGTATGAGGCAGGTGCAAACACGATAATCATGAGCTGCGTGTGATGTGAGAACATTACTACATGCCACGCTCATGATGCGCTCGCGGCCGTTTCGCTGTCGTCACATATACCAAATTTGGTAGTACGCTACCTGAATTGATGACGAAGGTATGTGGCTGGTGCAAACACGATAATCATGAGCTGCGTGTCATGTGAGAGCATGACTACATGGCACGCTCAAGATGCGTTCGTGGCCGTTTCGCTGTCGTCATATATACCAAACTTGGTAGTACGCTACCTGAATTGATGACGAAGGTATGTGGCTGGTGCAAACACGATAATCATGAGCTGCGTGTCATGTGAGAACATGACTACATGCCACGCTAATTATGCGTTCGCGGATGTTTCGCTGTCTTCACATATGCCAAATTTGGTAGTACGATACCTGAATTGATGACGAAGGTATGTAGCTGGTGCAAACACGAGAATCATGAGCTGCGTGTCATGTGAGAACATGACTACATGCCACGCTCATGATGCGTTTGTGGCCGTTTCGCTGTCGTCAATATACCAAATTTGGTAGTACGCTACCTGAATTGACGACAAAGGTATGTGGCTGGTGCAAACACGATAATCATGAGCTGCGTGTTATGTGAGAACATGACTACATGCCACGCTCATGATGCGTTCGCGGCCGTTTCGCTGTCGTCACATATACCAAATTTGGTAGTACGCTACCTGAATTGATGACGAAGGTATGTGGCTTGTGCAAACACGATAATCATGAGCTGCGTGTCACGTGAGAACATGACTACATGTCACGCTCATGATGCGTTCGCGGCCGTTTCGCGGTCGTCGTATATACCAAATTTGGTAGAACGCTACCTGAATTGATGACGAAGGTATGTGGCTGGTGCAAACACGATAATCATGAGCTGCGTGTGATGTGAGAACATGACTACATGCCACGCTCATGATGCGTTCGCGGCCGTTTCGCTGTCGTCACATATGGCAAATTTGGTAGTACGCTACCTGAATTGATGACGAAGGTATGTGGCTGGTGCAAACACGATGATCAAGAGCTGCGTGTCATGTGAGAACATGACTACATGCGGCGCTCATGATGCGTTCGCGGCCGTTTCGCTGTCGTCACATATACCAAATTTGGTAGTACGCTACCTGAATTGATGACGAAGGTATGTGGCTGGTGCAAACACGATAATCATGAGCTGCGTGTCATGTGAGAACATGACTACATGCTACACTCATGATGCGTTCGCGGCCGTTTCGCTGCCGTCACAAATACCAAATTTGGTAGTACGCTACCTGAATTGATGACGAAGGTATGTGGCTGGTGCAAACACGATAATCATGAGCTGCGTGTCATGTGAGAACATGACTACATGCCATGCTCATGATGCGTTCGCGGCCGTTTCGCTGTCGTCACATATACCAAATTTGGTAGTATGCTACCTGAATTGATGGCGAAGGTATGTGGCTGGTGCAAACACGATAATCATGAGCTGCGTGTCATGTGAGAACTTGACTACATGCCACGCTCATGATGCGTTCGCGGCCGTTTCGCTGTCGTCACATATACCAAATTTGGTAGTACCCTACCTGAATTGATGGCGAAGGTATGTGGCTGGTGCAAACGCAATACTCCTGAGCTGCGTGTCATCTGAAAACGTGACTACATGCCACGCTCATGATGCGTTCGCGGCCGTTTCGCTGTCGTCACATATACCAAATTTGGTAGTATGCTACCCGAATTGATGACGAAGGTATGTGGCTGGTGCAAACAAGATAATCATGAGCTGCGTGTCATGTGAGAACATGACTACATGCCATGCTTATGATGCGTTCGCGGCCGTTTCGCTGTCGTCACATATACCAAATTTGATAGTACGCTACCTGAATTGATGACGAAGGTATGTGGTTGGTGCAAACACGATAATCATGAGCTGCGTGTCATGTGAGAACATGACTACATGCCACGCTCATGATGCGTTCGCGGTCGTTTCGCTGTCGTCACATATACCAAACTTGGTAGTATGCTACCTGAATTGATGGCGAAGGTATGTGGCTGGTGCAAACACGATAATCATGAGCTGCGTGTCATGTGAGAACTTGACTACATGCCACGCTCATGATGCGTTCGCGGCCGTTTCGCTGTCGTCACATATACCAAATTTGGTAGTACCCTACCTGAATTGATGGCGAATGTATGTGGCTGGTGCAAACGCGATACTCCTGAGCTGCGTGTCATGGGAGAACGTGACTACATGCCATGCTTATGATGCGTTCGCGGCCGTTTCGCTGTCGTCACATATTCCAAACTTGGTAGTACGCTACCTGAATTGATGACGAAGGTATGTGGCTGGTGCAAACACGATAATCATGAGCTGCGTGTCATGTGAGAACATGACTAGATGCTATGCTCATGATGCGTTCGCGGCCGTTTCGCTGTCGTCACATATACCAAATTTGGTAGTACGCTACCTGAATTGATGACGAAGGCATGTGGTTGGTGCAAACACGATAATCATGAGCTGCGTGTCATGTGAGAACATGACTACATGCCACGCTCATGATGCGTTCGCGGCCGTTTCGCTGTCGTCACATATACCAAATTTGGTAGTACGCTACCTGAATTGATGACGAAGGTATGTGGCTGGTGCAAACACGATAATCTTGAGCTGCGTGTCATGTGAGAACATGACTACATGCCATGCTAACGATGCGTTCGTGGCCGTTTCGCTGTCGTCACTTCCTTCGCTCTGACACTTCCTTCGTTCTTTAGAGCGTGTTCGATTCTCTCCATGTTATACCTTCTTACAATAGATGCCTTACGCTTAATAATCAACTTCGAAAGCTCTGCCAGTTCTCTTTCGTCTGTTGTACTTGAGGCTTTCATGCTTTGACGATCTTGATGAGATCTTTCCTCTCCTAGGACAGCTTGCCGTTGTCGTGTCTAACTACCATACCTCCAACTTCTACTGCACATGCCGTAACGATACGCGTCAGATTATCATTCATCGCGTCAACGCTAAGGCTGGTTTTCTCGATAAGAGCCGAGTAATTGTTCTGAAGCGAGACTTAGTTCCTGTGATTTCCCTCTCAGTGCTGGCTGAGTACTATCAATCAGGCAACAGAGAAATGCTGAGAATACGGTCAACCGCTTTACTTAGCCTTCATAGATTAGGAGAAGGCATTTGATCCAGTAAAAACATCAACAGGCATGCAGACACTGTGGAATCAGGGCGTTGACAAAGCAGATATAAACATCCTGAAGAAATCTACAGAGGATCAACTGCCACTGTAGTGCTCCATAAAAAAGGCGACATAATATCAATCAAGAATGATGTAAGACAAGAGGATACAATCTCCCCAATGCTATTTGCCCCATGCTTAGCAGGTTTTCAGAGGCCTAGATTGTGAAGGCTTACAGATAAGTGTTTATATGTAGACTACCTGAGTAGCCTGCACTTCGCGAATGATATTGCATTGCTGAGTGACTCAGGGGGCGGTTTGCAACTCATGAGAACTGAATTAGACAAATAGAGCAGAAAGATAGGTCTTAAAATCAATCTGCAGAAAACGAAAGTAATGTACAACTTCAGAATAGAACAGTGCTTCGAGATATGCAATAGTACACTTGAAGTTGTAATAGACTATACGTCTACTAAGGACAGGCAAAAACCGCGGAGCCGAGCCTCCAGATTGAAGTAACTAGAATAATAAGAATGGGGCGGAGCACATTCGGCAAGCGCTCCAAATCATGACTGGTAGATTGCCACTATCCCTCAAAAGGAAGGTATATAACAGCTGAATCTTGCCGGTACTTAGCTAGAGAACAGAAACCTGAAGACTTACAAAGAGGGTTCAGCTTAAATTGAGGACGACGCAGCGGGCAATGGAAAGGAAAAAATGGTAGGTGTAACCTTAAGAGCAGAGTGGATCAGGGAACAAACTGTGGTTTGAACAATGAACATGGGGTTTGAACAAATGAACATGGGCTGGGCATGTAGCGCGTAGGCAGAATAACCACTGGTCATTATGGATGACTGACTGGATTCCCAGTGAATGCAAGTGGGTTATGGGGAGACAAAAAGTTAGATGAGATTAGGACGTATGCGGGTACAAAATGGCAGCAGCAAGAACAGGACACAGTTGACTGGCTGATCATGGGAGAAGCCTTTGTCCTGCAGTGGGCGTAGTCAGGCTGATGATGCTGATGATAATGATGGAGCTGCAACTTGTGTAATTGTTCGGGGTGACAGCTTCTTTCAACAACCTGCTGATTTATGAATGCCTTGGTGCGCCTGCAAGTACCAAGGACAAGGACGGCTTGCATGTTCTTACGTAAGAAAGAACTAGCATACGTGATGGCTACGACATGTGCATGGTACTGTTGCTTGTGATTATGTTGCCCCGCTCTCATGCACGTTATTGATGGTAAATCATCAAGAGTACAACGTTGCTTTTGTACTTTGTTATTTCAATCGCTGTTCCACGCTTCATGTTGATAACTCTGTTGTAATGTGCATTGTGCTCATGGAAATGCGTGCGATAGGGTTCTGTTGTTCTCGTCAATAAACTGTTCAGTTCGCGCTCTGAGCGTGTATTTGTGTTCCGTCCTTTGTTCAATCCTACACGCAACACTACTCGTCCTAACGTACCAACAAGCCCAAGTTGAAACCTAGTAAGGCCCTAAAGGCGGCAACAAGCTTTATTAACCTCACACAAATTTCGACATCAGCCATTTAAAGTACTGGGTAATCGAATGCCGACAAACAACAATGGTTCTTAGTAATACAATTTTTAAACAACGTTACGACACTTGGCGTAATCATCGTATACGTTTTTCGTTTCTTTCTCAGTTAGCATCGTAGAGAAGGGGGAGAATATGAAGTGTATAGTACACGATAACAGTCTCATGCACCGTGATCTCAAGTGAGCCTGCGGGGACGTCTCAAACCAAGCTTTCAGGAGGGAATGGGAATCGAAGGGATGGTGATAGCGAAAAAAAGAAAGGAAGGCAAAAGAAAAAAATGTTTCGGAGAAAAATTAAATAGGTGAGGCAAAAAAAATATTGGAAATAGAAGGGGCAGACAAAAACACATAAAGGGAAAAACTGAAAAGGAGAGTGAAAGAAGAAAAGAGGAATGAAGTTGAAGGAGATGCTCGTGTGATGAATAAGTCAGTCGCATGCGCGCAGTGTCTGCGGAGGCTAGGAGAACATTGACCCCTGACACTAAATCTGGAACTTCAAGTTTTTGTGTTGTTTGAGAGAACTGCATGCGAGGCCACTTCTGGCCGATTATTAGTGACGAGCGTTGCCTGTAAGATATTTTAATTTGGTTTTAAAGTAAGGCTGCGTGCTCATCGTAGTATTCAAGTCCAATCGACACTTTCCGTGGTTGGACCTAGACATTGGGCCTCCTCGAAACGTTGCATAGGTCAAGCAAGCTAATATTGGCGTCAGAGAACACTTGTGGAGTGCACTCAATATTATAACTGGCACCCGGCGAAGACCATTGCCACCCCTCTTGCTCCGCGGATGCTTATGCCAGGAATGACTTTTTTTTGAGGGCCACACGCTCGAAACACCCACAACATTTCATTCTTCACCACTCGTGAGTCACTCTATTTGAAAACAGTGCGTTCAGCGTCACAGAATTTGGAGCGCATTGTAGTATTAGAGCATTTTAGATTATATTTAGGCATTACCAGACGCAAAAGCTACATATATCAGTAGTAAAGTCGCAAAGAAAACTTTCAAGTCATGGGTCCTTTGAGTTACGCCCTTTCTCCCGAAGCCACCGCTAGAAAAGTGTGCTGGTCTGCGTCGGCAATCGCTATAAGTCAGGTGCCGTGTGATTTTGAAAAGACGATAGGTATAGCGCGAGAACAGAACGACGAAAAAGAGACACGAAAGACACTTCTTGTCTATTTGTAGTCGTTCTGTTCTCGCGCTAAAACTATCGTCATGTCATACCAACTAGCCCAAGCTGCCACACTTATAAGTTTAAAAAGACGTCCGTGCAGATCACCGTGACTGCGGAGCTGAGGGGAAGTTTCCATGTAGTTATTTAGTTTTTGTCAGCGGCCACAGTGAAGTTGCGTATAATTGAAATAAGTGATGAATGCGATTCGTTAAATAAGAGGGCTGTGATTGCGTTGGTAAAGGCGAGGCTAGCCTGGCGTGCGTGCTCTGCACCAGCTCCTCGTGAGTGACTCCGTGCAGCATTTCATAAGAAACAACCTATCACTCAAACTCTTCTCACGCACAAAGGTCAAGACACCTCTTTGAGAATCATCTCCGCAATTCCCGGAAACAATTTCTTCACTGCTTTGCGGGATAACGTCTTGTAAATAAATAATTCGGTATATAGAAAAGCGGCAGAAAGTGAAAAAAATTGCCCGCAGCTTCCCTCGGGGCAACACTGAGGAGGATGCGGAGCATATAATTGGTTAACGGGGTGTTAAAGTGCGACTTACTTGGGTCGATGGCTAAATTGGTTAACGTGGTTGTAGGAGGGGGTGTTAAATGAGTGAACACGTACACACGTATGCGAAAGGGCGGCGCTGGTCGAAGGGACGTCGATCATTGTGTTTGTGGATTCGTTGGCATTCATTTCACAGCGACTTCGGACGTCGACGCGCCGTACAAACCAACGGACGAGCGGCAACTGAGCGAGCGAGCGCCGACCTTGAGTATATACACAGCGCGACGGCGCATGCGCTGTCAGCTGTCGAATGTTCTCGAAGGAGAAGCGCGCGCGCGGCACAGATGGCGACGGCGCGACGGCGCATGCGCTGTCAGCTGTCGAATGTTCTCGAAGGAGAAGCGCGCGCGGCACAGATGGTGGGCGACGGCGCGACGGCGCATGCGCGCGCGTCAGCTGTCGAATGTTCGAGAAGCGGTGCGGACGGCGCGGACGGCGCACTACAAGGCGCGAGTATAAGATGCTTCCGCATCTAAAATAGAAGCTAGCGATGGATAAATCCATAAACACGAGTTATGTGCTCGAGCCAATGTTTCGTCGACAAATGGACCGTCTTCTAGGGATGTCTTACAAGAAGAGAAGTTTATATATATATATATATATATATATATATATATATATATATATAATGAACTTGGAGAGTAGTGTGACGTAAAGAACCAAGCAATCATTTTTCTCCTCAGTTTTGGCTGGTCTTCCAGCGTTCTTCGGAGGACGTAAGCAAAATGGACGTAATCAAAAGCCTTTTTCATCCCGACGTCACGTGAGCAAACTCCTGCCATGACGAATTGTGCCGCCAAGACAGGAAACGCCAAAAGAGAAGAGCACGATCTTTTTTAGTTCTTTTATAGTCTAGTTAGGGGCCCTTTAAAAGAGAGGGTCCACTATGCACTTTATTGTGATGGCAGTATAATATTGTATAAAATAAACAGCACTAATTTGAACTGATCAAAGAAACCAGGTGTTAAGAAGGGGGTATTTTTAGAGTCTAAATCGTCTATGGCAATTCATCAGTAGCTCTAGCAAATGTCAATAAGAGAGAAGTAGCAAGCACTGTGAAGGCAGTGAAGAGTCTCACTGATAAGATGCATGGTGTACACATCCTTTTTGTAGCTCTGTAAATATGGCATTAATAAATGCAGGAATGCCATAATGTACCCCTTTTTAAAATTAGGACAATAGGTTGCAATCACAGACTACATGACGGTTCAATAACAGTCTTGGCGAGAATTTCCTACAACCATGCGTGACAGAACAGTCATCTGGCAACACTCTATAAACGCACTGCCAAACAGTTGCTGCATTACCAGAGTTTAGGTGATGGTCACCGCTGTACTTTGTCCAAGAAGATTGTTTCTAACAATAAAAATGTCATGATAAATAAGTATTACAGCTTTTCAGCATGCTCAGTAGTTGTAGGTACATCGTCCAAGAGTGTCTCACAATAAACAAAGTGTAACCCTTCCTCAGCACATCACTGGTGGCACAGATGCTACAGTTTACTATTCATTTTCACCAACACTCACTATAATTAATTCACATTAATATAAAGATATCGGGGTAGTACAAGGTATAAAAGCTTTCACCTACCGAGACGGTCACTTTTCCCTGAAAAATGTACTCCTTGTACTTGGAGCTAGGTTGGTGGTTCACTCCTGACGACAGCAAAACCAAGCTGCTTCCAATGCAGATAAGGAAGTGCGCCAGGTTTCCTAACACATCCTAGAAAGCAGTATTTGTAAATAAGCACGGTAGGAGTCAGCTTTCTAAATGCAGAATGGCTCAGCTATTTGCAGAAATTCCCAGAAATGCTGGTTTGAATCAATATTGCAGCTCAGATACTGATGTGTACAAAGTTACTGCTTAGGAATGAAACTTAAATACCTAGAAGAAAATTATCACGAGCATAAAGCTCTCATGCATGGAGGTTGCAGTATTTTGGTTGGGTGTGTCAGTTGTGACAAACCAGGGCCAACATTTAATAAGATACTTTATTCTACTATACTTTTGCAAGGTTGACGATTTCACAAAAGTGGCCTGCTCTTTGCAAACAATAATGTTCTGTCTCTCACTTTCTTTAATGTTTTGTCACTATGAAGATGAAGAGTTCCTACAACATAATCTATACCAACTTGCATTTCAATGCAATGCAATGCGAATGAGATGCCCCTATCGGCTCTACACTAGAGGTCCTCAACTCACCCCAGCAAGAGGGCTGCAGTCACAAAATTTAGGAAGTGCATCAAAGAAATAGTAATGGGATTTCACAGGTTTAGAAAAAAATATCGATACAAATCTCCAGAATGACAACAATTATAAAATAAGATTTTTTGCTCTTCATTGATTTTTAAACACATCATGACTGCATGAGGTACCTCCAGAAAAAATGCTTAAGATCAGTCCCATCTCTGTAGCTTACCTCAACAAAGTGTTATCGATTGCGACAAGAGAGAAAATAATGCAATGCCATTTAGCTCAGTCACAACAGTTTACGCCTTGTGAAGCTGTGGGCCGCAAGCAAAGGGTTCGTAGGCTGCGTGCGGCCCGCGACCTAGTGGTGGAAAACCCCTGCTCTACATAAAAACTGTTCGAGAAAAATTGAGCTATTCTTCAATTTTCGTAACGCACAAGAAGTGAAGGCCTAACATGATAGAACCATCAAACAAAAAAATTATTGAAGAAGGTAAACTTTAAAAAGAACACTTACTAAGAGGGATTTTGACAGGGCCAGTGCAGTGGCACCTGAGAGAACACAGCTGAGGAACAAGAGACCGTTCATCATCAGGGCACTGAAATTGCCCAGTATGAACAACGTCTCATCTGTTGTGCCCAAGAAGCCCCAGGAGACACCTCTGTAAGATGGATTGCAGTACTCCAGCATCATCTGGATGCATAACACGTTCAAAACCTGCAAATGAAATATGTCAAAGGCCATCAATTATAGTTTAATTAGTGCTATCATTAGGGCATGATCACGGGTCTCCCTCCTCCTCTTTATTTTTTACGCAGGCCATACAAACTTCAAAGGACATAAATTCTCAATAATATTATTGTATCACTATTGTATATTGAGGAACAAAAAGTGGCTGAACATTACATTATTTATGCACATATTTAAATGTTGTGTCCAAAGAACAATGCATTTTAAACCTTTTCTAGCCACAGTTTATACAGAACGGTGCAAAGAAGCCGATTGTCATTTGCCACTGGCAGCTTCCTGCAGTCTTTTAAAACAAAGTATAATTTGTACAAATATCACCTGCAAAATTCGTTTCTTCCTTTAAAAAGCTCCTTGAAAAAAGTTTAAATGTTGAGAGCAGTCAAAAAGCAAATACCCTATGATATTTAAACTCTTACAGGCTAACATGTACAGAAAAGCAACTTAATAAAAGTGTTCATTACAAATAATATCTAAGAGTCAACTGCACATGCATAAGAAATCAGAACACAGCAACAAAGTAACAAGAGAATACAACCAGCATCATGTCAAATATTAGACTTTTTCTCTAGAACCAAGCGGGAAATCGGCTAGTTATGGTGTCAGAAGTAAAGCTACACCTGCACAAAATGCAGTCTTTTGCATAAGTACTATGTCCACTGTCAGTGAACTGCACATTTTGCATGTTGGAATGCTCATACAATAAAACAATGCACCAAAAGTGTGCTTTTACACCTCGAACACCTTAACAGTTTTTTAACACACTAACCACTGTAACAGATGTGACAGGCACATTATAGAAACCCAGTGACACTGTAATTAAAAAACCTGTACCAGTGTGTTACCATTTTCAAAGCATGATTAAAAACACAGACTAAAGAGAACTAATTTTATGCTTTTGCATCAGTAATATAATCGGATAACAAATTATCTATAGCATAACAGCAGTTAGAGCTTCAGAAATCTGTCATGTACTTGGCTGCACAATGAATATGTATAATGTGGCTGCAAAGAACAACCACGGGTCACCTGACCATGCTTTATGGCTTTGTCCTTTTCCTTCGTACAGCACATTCTATAGAAGACATCTCTGGAGCTTCATATTTTACTGCATCAAACCAGACTAATAATAGCCAAACTACAAAATTATTTGTGTGACATAATTTCGTTACACTATATTTGCTTTTGTCCTGTGCTTCGCACCCCCTAATTCGTGGTGAAAGTTGCCATTTGAAGCTTTAATGGTAATCAGTCACCTGTAATAATGACTGAAGTTCCATTCATGTGCTACAATGATTAAAGGGCAGAAGATGAGGGGAAGATGGAAGTCTGAAGAGATGAATTATTTATATACAAAGGGTGCTGCAGAAGCCGACATTTTGTCCAGTAGTCGTCGGCTTCACCAACACCTTGTGTTCACAGCTCTTTCACGTCAATAATGAAACGGCTTAAAAGAATGAGGATAGTACTCATTACAGCAGTTTAAGCAACAAATACTGTTATGACCATCTGCCTAATTAATACATGACATAGAATTCCCAGCAAAAGCATTGAGATGAAAATTGGACAAATAAGCACGCACTTTCTAGCTAAAGAGAAGCGGAAAAGGGCCGATTAAAAAAAACGGCACCAGCCTTCAGCAGCGTTTAGCTCTAGGGGAATAGTTTCTGAGGAATACCAATATCAATATTCGTCTGCCTGCGCTGTGAGTCTTGTAAAAGAGTGCGTCGTGATGGCATATCAGTGTCACACTTGCGATTTCGAAAGTGCCATCCTTTTAATTTTAACGTGCTCGTCCGTTAATTTTTACAGACATGTATAGGCATTTTGATCTTTAACGTGATTTAGTTAAATTATGTTGGCTGGTCATTTATACCCAATAGCGATCTGTTGACGAATTTACGGGGTAAAGTCCTGTATGAAGATATTTCAGAAGAGGAAAGTTGTTTATGTACAATAATTTCCTAAAAATTTCTGAACGGAAAAATTCATCCACAAACTGCCAGGCGGTTTTACGTTGAAGGCGAAAATGAACACGTTACCAAGTGTAGTAATTTACACCAAAAATAAGCAGATTACACTCACAAATCAGTATTGACTGCATCGGTCGAGTGATAAGAGCCAAAATTACCATTTCTATAAGTTTAAGCACTCCAATCAGGCTGAAGCAATAGCGGTAGTTCAGTCCCAACATGGACTGCAATGTTGCGTTCCCGCTCGAGGAAACGGGAAGTAGCGGCTTGTTGCTGCTGTCCATAGCGGTCACCGACATCTACACTTTCCGACTTCTGAACGTAAGCATGAGTCATGCCTGATGCACATGACAGTCTACGCCAAACAAACACAGCAAAGAAGCGTTTCACCGAGGACACATTCCGTATGTAGAAGAGGTGGACATCAAGACCAGTAGCAGCTTCATCTGAAGGAGTATCCCATTTCTATGCATATCGACCACGTAACGACACATTATCAAATGATTACGTGGCGCAATCAGTAGGCGGTAGCTACGTCAACGAAAAATCGGCGCTCATCTGCAGCACTGTAGATTTGCCCACAATCAGCCCAAACTTACTGGACGTGCAAATAAATCAGGAATACTAGAGAAGAGTTATTTTGACGGGTCTTAGGACCATGCAACGCCTTCTGTAGAGGAGGCGTTGGACCACAGAACACCTATTAGTTTGTTGAGCCCATTTTTGTCGTTTTTGCTAATATGCTGTGCTAACTGTTTCAACTCTTGTCCACGACACATTTCGAATGTCGGTTCAACATTTGAAAACAGAGCCAATATATGTGACTGCCTTTTCTAGGTCACTCAGCATGTCTTTTTTCTGCCAAAACACATAAAGTTGACATGCTCGTCCGAGTCATTGTGACAGAAAGTGGATTGTGGCAAAAGCAACTCGGCTTGTTTATTCAGACCCATCTAAAGTGTCTAAGGATTGAAGACCCATTTTTGATCAAAAACTCGCAGGCACTGATAGAATTTTTCAAACAGTCAAATCAATCTGATGTTTTTGGTTTTTCAATTGACATAAAGAACCTATACAACTCCACTGCCTCACGATCAGGTATTAGAATGTATAAGGGATCACATGGAAGTCTTCGGGAAATTGAACTTCTAAATAAAAACTGGCATCAGTGCCAGTTTTTAATTGCGCGATCGAGATTTCCTTAAGCTTGTTTTGCTGTACCTTACCTCTACTTTCGTTCAATGGAATGATTGCATTTATCTGCAGAAAAAAAATGTTTCAATCGGCTCATGAATAGCACCTCTACTCAGTGATCTACTATTGGCAAAAATGGGCAATAAACTGCAGAAAAAGTAGAGGGCACGCATGTCGTCAAAGTATTCAGATACGTGGATGATTTCTAGCTAGTTCTTCTAAAGTGTAACCCTTTTATGTTGCACTCGATTGCGGCTGAAACTATAGGTGTGTTTGAAAATTGTCTAAAACCTCTTGTGTTGACACATGAAATGCGCGAGAATGACAAGAATTACGCTTTTTGGATGTAAAACTGTTTTTTAGCTCACAGCACATTTGTTGGTGTTATGAACCACGTGCGCAGAAACATTTACTTCCTTTTTCTTCCACTCACAGCAAGCTATATTTAAGCGAGGCGTAGCACGAACCTGTCTTAAGAATGCCTCAAATCGGTCGTCCGTTCACAACATCTCTGCGAGCTTCAAAGTTCAAGTTTCCCGGCTTAAGGCTTCCGGTTTTCCTGAGGCGTTTATCGCTTCCGTTGCTGAGACTATCCTGCGGACTAATAGGGCAGAGCAGAGGCAGCTACAGTATATGAGCAACACGAATACAAAGCGTGAAAGGATAGCCGTGATTCCATACAAACACCAGATATAACACAGACTCAAGAAAATCGGAAAACGAGTTGGAGTTCGTGTCCATGTTCTCTGCACCGTTCAAATTATTCAGCCTCACCAAATCTACAAACTCCCTGAAAACGCAGTCATCAACGGAATGTAGTTCAGCATAGAAACAGGTATATGCGGCATATATATATATGCTCCCGGGAAGTTGTATTATAGGATACCCCTTTCATGTGATGCTTATTTTTATGTGGAACGACCGGAGAGTGTCTGAACGGTCGACTGAGAGAAGACGCTAACAATGTTAGAAACGGGAAAGATGGTTTTCTTGCTCAGCACTGCACTGAGTGCAACTGTGTGCCCCTTTTCAAGGACACAGAGACTCTGTACAAGCACAGGAAGAAGAATGGCGATTTGGGCTAGTTGGCTTGAATTCATGGTAATAAGGGCTGCAGCGCGAGCACGAATGTGCTAGAAGAAACAGACGAAAGTCGAGGAACGGAAGGCAAAGAGGACAACACGAGCACTGACTACCAACTGAATTTTATTATTCGCCGCACACATGATAATATATACAACCGGCAACCTTTGAACAGCAAACGTGAGCAACGTGACAAATTCTGGGGAATGGTCTGATAAAAAGAAGGTACAAAAATGGCTAACCCTTATCTAAAAGCGCGAACTCTTTGTCATGCAAGGCCACCGAAGGTTGGCTCACGCATCCGTCACCATTTTTTCTAATAAAATACGCTTCAGCTATTTCCCGAGTTAACTTGTCCATGTGGCGTGCCAGCACACTCACGCCCGGAAATCGAGGCTGGCACCCGCAGCTTTTGCAGTGCAAAACAAGGTTTGAACTGATTCCTTTGCATATATCATTCATATGTTTTCCTAACATTTTATTAATGCACCGCCCAGTTTGGCCTATATAACAACGACCGCACGTTAAAGGAAGCATGTACACAACACCGACTGCACAATCTACAAATTTATTTACGTGTTTTACGGCGCATGTCCAACTTTTTTTGGTGATTCCACTAAGTCGCTCATTTGTCATTCTGCAAATCTGGCTTACTTTGCACGGGGCTGATAAAACTACATCCACACCATATCTCGAGCCTACCTTAATTCTTCAAACCATGAGATATATTGTGGAAGTATATATGGGATGACTGCAACTCTTTTTCGCTCTTTATTTCCTAATGCATTTTCTTGTTTTTGTTTGATTTTTTGCGACAAAGCTTCACACACTGAAGAAATTACAGATTTTGGAAATCCCGCTGACAGAAGTCTGGTAATTTGCATTGTTACACTATCAGTCATCTTGTGTAGGCATGACTTGGATAAGCCAGCACTTACAGCCGACGAAGCAATAGCTCTCTTGACCAGTTTTGTGTGGCAGGAGGCATAGTTTAACAAGGGTTTAACCCTTCGCGGTTGGTATGCCCAGCATACGTGATTTGGAAACAATGTAATATTAATATCTAAGTACCTCAGTGATCCCTGTTGGGGAACTTCGCAAGTGAAGTCTAGCCCACCTCCATGTGTTTTAAAAGCACTCAATACAAGTTCAGCCAGGTTTTTCCTGTTAGTTACGGAAGGCAGCAGAAAAATTTAATATTCACAAGCACAGGGATGAGCGCACGCGAGTCATCGTCGAGGCCGCGCAGATGGCACGCGAACAGGTGTCATGCATTAGCAAGCCCTCCGGTTTCTGTACGAGAAGGAACTAAGGTTCCTCGAAGGTATGGGTGTGCGCAAGTAGTTATATTACCTTTACTTTTCTGTTTCGTTTCCTTTTAGACTTTTCTTTGCCTTTTTCTGTGCTTTTGTTTTTTCTCTTACTCATGTATTGCTTTTTGTGCCACATGGTTTTTGTCACATGGTTTAGTGTCTCCTCTTATATTTTCGGGCTCTGCGCAATAAACTCAGTTGGAAGTTAGCACTCGTGTCCTTCTTGTCTCTGTGTCGTCGTTGTGTTCTCGCGCTATAACTGTCGTCATGTCATACCAATTAACTAGCCCAAGCTGCCACACTTCTAAAAGGGCGCTCGAGTTACTCCAGCTAGAGTGTACTAGAAGTGTTCTAGTACATTCTACCCAGCTGAGCGCCGGTGGGGGCTACATGGGTTGTCGCTGGTTTAAGATGAGTTTCAGCAAAGGAGGATTAAAAAAAATTGCTGGAATGGATGCTCCCGCAATGCCTTGCCAGCTGAAGTGAAGCCAGCTTTTGCCACTGCCAAGATGGCGGAAACATGCTCTTTTCTGATAGTGCCCACTTAGAGATCAAGTGGCTTTGATATGTTAGTGTAAATGCTACGTTAGTTCTATATTAAAAGATAGTTGTTCCCGACAAATTAACACGCAGCAACGAGTATGGGTAACTGAACTTCCCAAAAACTTTGCCTCCAATAACAGCCTCACTAAGAAAAACTAGTAACACAAGACGCACTTGGAGCACTGTGTCACCCGAAAAAGTTTCCACATTACACTCGTTGGGCGTGCGAGGGTTACGCTCTGTTCTTAGTTGCTTAACTAGAGTGTACTAGAAGTACTAGTAGCTGTGTTGAGTGACGGGACCGCGCCTCGCCACCTGATCCCTTCCTTGTTGCCCGCAACGGCGACGCTGCAGTTGAATGGTACTGAAAGAGCCGCGCGGCCCGTGCAGGAACTGCTATGTGCTTCGGCTCCTCCGTCACGCTTTCTTGATGCAGATTTCTTTGTACCTGCCCATCACTCATGTCTACCAGCCGTTCCTGCTCACGGTTGGTTATCTTTGATCCACTTTTCTTTCTTCTTATTTACATTCCATTGGTTTTAATAAATTCCTTGGCATTACTGTCGGCTAGATCTCATTATTATTGTGTCAAATCACGGAAAAACGAGCCCTTAGGTATACACTTCTTTCCCTTATTCATTAACGAGGGTCTCGTACTGGCAGACTGGGTGTCATTAGGTTGTATACGAGAGACTATTGATCAGCTGCCCGCTTGTATTATGTTCACGTGCTACATGACGCCACATATGCGCATAAAAGAGTGTTTCACACTCGTCGCTTGGCTTATAGATGGCGCTGACTGACACTCCTACTTCTAAATTCACATATAAACCCCAAAAAAGTGGACGGAGGGAAGGCCGCTGTGATAGCTAGGTGGTTAGAGCATCGAACGCGTTATTCGAAGGTTGTAGGTTCGTTTCCTGCTCACGGCTGGTTATTTTTTCATCCACTTTTCTTTCTTCTTATTTACATTCAATTGAAACTAATAACTTCCCCTGTATATTCCTTGGCATTACTGTCTGTTAGATCTCATTATTATTGTGTCAAAACACGGAAAAACGAGCCCTTAGGTATACACTTCTTTCCCTTATATATATATATATATATATATATATATATATATATACCGGCTATAAATGCTACATTACAACTATAAAATGCTCATCCGAATAAGGTTGCAGGTACGTTGCACATGAACGCTGAATGGACATTTAAAAGATATACATAGATATTGCCATTTATATATATATATATATATATATATATATATATATATATATATATATATATATATATGTTTTTATCGCAGCATCATTCTGCATCAGCATCGATCACAGCATCAGCTGCTGTGCTGACATTCTGTGTCTAAATTGAGGTTGGAGGTCATCATCGAGAGAGCTGTCATGCTCGCTGTTCTCATCACCACTGTCATCACTGAGAGTGTCAAAGCCTATTTCACCTTAAACGAAGCGTGTGCAACACTGCAAACAACTGAATCAGTGGTACCTGACTATATAGCCTGACATTGACTCCGTATTATGCGAAACATCTACTACGATGAGCTTGTTAGCACATAGTGCATCACGTAACAATACTGCAGCAGTTAAGCCACAGCTGAAAGATTGTGCACCAGCAGCATGCGACATAATACCACTTGAGAGTGCGCTGAAGTTTTATCAATACCGCGAGGAAATATTTCGATGTACGAAAAACTGGTATCTTCGGGAAAACTGATGCAGCTTGTGCCTCTTCCATAGTGGAGTGTGGCTCTCCCCAACGTTACTGGAATAGACTCAGGTTGAAATTTCCGCTGGAGGTGCAGGCCGCGAGGCGGTTGCGAGAACTCTAGCAGAGGCGGTGTATAGTAGTCCACTTTTGCTCCCGCGGCCGGCGCATGCTGCAGTGATCGGCCAAAGACTACTTCCCAAAAGTCACAAAATTTCAAGCGAAATGCGGTTTAGAAGGTATTGCCAGGGACATCAATATGGGGAGATATGGGGCTGGGATGTAAGCGCGACTAAGTGCTGGGGCAACAACCACCATTATTGAAAAACCAAGTTTCATTCAAAGGCAAAGCAATCACTACGTTGTAAAAGACATTTGTTTCCACTTGGAATATCAAGTAGGCGTAAAGAGAAAACAAGTTTTTGACAGTGTTTTATTATTACGAAAATATCTTTTTCTAGCATCCTCAGCTCACGATATTATAACGCAGTGCCGCCCTTGCACTGCATGGAAAGGCACGCCCGTAGAATTCGTCTGCGTTGAATCACCCCCTCACGTGTTTTAGTGTTTCTCACTTGCTTGCGTTCTCTGCTTGCGCGAAATCGTGAGGCGCTTTTTATCAGTTAATGTATTAAGTGCAGTGTCCTACGGGCAGCGGACGATACGGATTACATTTAACGCCGAGCGCTTTCGTCCGTATCTGCACAAACAATGAGCGGTTCGAGGTACGTACGAGATATACAGACAGATAGATAGATATATACGTTTAATGTCCCCGAAGTTCGCTAAGAAATGCCTCGCATTCAAAAAAAAGAAAAGCTTTCGGAAGGGGACTGCGAGGAACAATAATCGCCTGATAAAAGAAAATGGAACATGGATTTTGCCGTCGATTGGTCTTAGGTGAATTCATAAAGTACGCCCTGTGAGCTTTTGTTTTCAAGGGCAGTGCACGTTGAGCTGCAGTTTACGTTAATAGCATCCTTTAAAAGGCGCAAAATAAAAGCATCTATTGTGCAGGCAAACGCCGCATGTCAATTATGCACATGTCACTCTCACGGTTTGACGTACTTTCGCGAAATGGCCTTGTACGCGGATCGTTTAGCAGGGACGTGCTTGTTGGTAACGTCTAATGCGTAGTTGTTATGCTTCGTTCAGTAGTTAGCTTCGGTTGCAATTGTGAAAGGTAATCCGCAAATACTGACGGCCGGTACTGCATACTCCTTGAGCCACCGTTTTTTTTTCTCTTTTTGTTTCCCTTCTATGACGTCCTCTGGTTGCAAATGTTGGCTACATGCTTGTGTATTAATCGAAGTTGTATTAGGCGACAATTGTTCCGCCTGATCGCGGCAAACCACTTCTCCCGAACACCAGCGGCAGCTGGTATTTCATTGAACGAAAGCCTTTCAGCTTTTTTTTTTTTCGCTCGATTCACACAGCACTTAAGTTACGATGTAAACACGACTTGCCGAGCTTAGCAATTCGCGTGGCCATTGAGCGCCAGCTTCCCGTAATCTACTTGCACAGCTCCGCCACCCGTGTACGAAAAGCAGCGGCCGCGGAAAGCAGTCTGTATATTAACCCTATTGTGTACTACTATAATTAACTCTATGGCAATAATGGAGAAGGCGATGGCCAATCCAAGTCACCGAAAACGTCACTGCGCATATGCACAGCCGTGCCAAGTAGCAGTACACGTTATTTTTTAGACAAAGTGTCCCAGTGAACCACAAATATTGTATGGACATCCATAGTATTTATGTTCCTCATGGACACTGCGAATGTCTCTTAGATATCCATAGAAATCCAAATTACGAAGATTACCTGCAACTATAAAATGCTCATCCGAATAAGGTTGCAGGTACGTTGCACATGAACGCTGAATGGACATTTAAAAGATATACATAGATATTGCCATTTATTAAATAAAAGCTTTTTTCATGCACTGTTCACACTTACCACATGTAGTTGGTGTGTTAGACCTGCAGTCCCATGGCAGTCTTGCTCATAGCTGCTCGGCAGTAGTTTAGAGTGGGTATTGAACACTATAACGTACAGCCGAGCAGCAATGAGCAAGACTGCCATGGGACTGCAGGTCTAACACACCAACTACATGCGGTAAAGCATAAAAGACGTGAAGCTGGCAGGATTGCTGTCAGACATCAAACTTAATTAATAAAGGCCAGCCTCACGGCGTTGAAACTTTCTATAAATATACCACACCAGCTAGGAGCCAGACTGCAGTGGGAGCGCAGGCCTCTGGCAAACAGAACTATACACGCAGCAAGCCTGAGGATGTGCATTGAAAAAAAGTTCTCATTCAAAAAATATTATCAATATTTGGTAAAGAAAGCCCAAACAGCTTGACATTATCATCAAGTAAAAGCTGCCATCTAACCTGCATGTTTAGGCTGGGTCCTTAAATATTTATTGCAGCAGACACCACATTGTTTTCAAACACATTTATTGAAGATAAAATTAAATCGGTCTTTGAATGTAAGTGAAGGTATGTGAATGAAAAATTATAGTACAAAATTACTCAATGAAGTTCGCCTTGAACGCTTCGAAGTGATGTGAATAAAAAATTGTTCAACGAAGTTCCCCTTGAAAGCCTAAAGTTATGTGAATGAAAAATTACAATACAAAGGTCTTCATTAAAGTTCGCCCTGAACGCTTCAAGTGATGTGAATAAAAAAATGCTGCACGAAAATCTTCAACGAAGTTCCTCTTGAAAAAAAGGTCCACTTGAAAGCTTCATAATGCACCATAGCTACTCATCACAGCCAGTTGACCCTAAGAATACAAGAAAAAAGAGATTCAATATAAGCTATCCAGAAACAGTGAAAAGAAATACTATAAGACATTCCAAGCAAGAGCACACCAGCAGTACTGATACTCTATATTACCATAAGCAGAAAAAAATGCTTGGCTTAAATTGTGATGCTCCACTCCTGAAGTTACAAAAGAATTGAGAAAAAAGACGCCTACTTCAGAAACACAGCAAATGCAGATGACTAATGCATACATTAGCAATAACGATGTTACTCATTTCAGCATATATAAGTATAGCTAGTTCTAGAACCTAAAAAGCACTTTAAAATGCCCTTGGGTCTTACGAGTATGAATACATACAAAGACATTTCACTAATTTGTGCTTCATTTAAATGTCAGTTTCAAAACATCCTACTACAAAAGAAAGTGATGTTCTCATACAACATTGCAGCAGCTAAACACTACACTGGACACAAACTTGAGTATCCAGCATATGCACAATTGTCCGCCACATTCTGTCATAAAGCTATAGGACGATATTAATCTTCCTGAGAATTTCTCAGGGGCGACTTAACGACCAAGTATGATGAGAAACATAACCAATAAAGGGATCAACAATACACCAGAACATGTCACAAGATTCTAGTCGAAATGAAAACTAACTTTCGTGACTATTTTGATCATGTCACTTGAGATTTAAGTAGGAAGTATAAAGTGCGACATAAAATTAAAAAAAAAAAGTGCATGTACCACTTTTGCGGGGATGGCTTGGTACTATGTGACACAAAATTGAGATATATATAGAATTTCTTGTCATTTAATGTTGTCATTTCTTGTCATTTAATACTTGTTCTTTAAAACTGTGGTCATTATGCCACACAGCCATGTACATTTTATTTATTCGATAGCATAATGAGATAAAATATTCTAGGAAGAAAAGCTGCCCTCAAGGCAACAGTCGAGCAGCACACTTGCTGTGAACTGTGATGTCCGAGATTGCATGGAGATGCACTTGAGTGCTTTTGTAGGCAAACTCAAGTGTGATTACATATACTGTAGTCTTTATGTGAAATTCAAAAAGCTGTATACTAGTTTTACCATAAATAGGTGCATCCACTGGATGAGCAGAACTACTAATATTGCCTATTAACTTACACAAATGCTGGTATATGACTGTTATCATGCTCACTCATCACTGTTTCTAGCTCGTTTTCCAAGCACGAACTAATTCACAGAGCAATTGCAAAATTTTTTACAGTGCTTTCCAATTACATCACACTGAGAGCTGTCAGTTCCTTTAAACTGACTGCAAAATGCATAGCAGCTTTATTACCTCTTGCTGCATTTTTGTGCCTTGCCGGGGCATGACGCAACCGTTCTCGAACGGCTGCCTGTATGATGAATTCATTCGCAGGGTGAACCTTTTGCACAGCACCTTTGAGAAAGTCAAAGCAATAATTAATTGAGAGACAAAAAGTGACACACACTTAAAAATTCAATGAAGCCAATAAATAGCCTGATTTGGCCAACAGCCTGATTTCATCTCAGATGACAATTCTCAAAGGCGGATACAAGATTCTGTCCAGGGGGAGGGGGCAGCTATATAGAAGTCTGATACTTAAAGCTTCAGATTTGTAATAAATTTGTAAGTGCAATATTTTGTGCACTGTGATTATATTCCCCATGTTGTTCTTTCATTGACATTATATAGCTCTATTTTCATGTTCAAACTAATGTATATATATAAATATATATATATATTGTTACGAGACAATGCCCCACTTAAACAGTGAGATAGGCGCCGAGGAAGACGAGGTGACTTGTGTGTGCGCGCGCTCTCTCTTGTTCGCCATCTTGGCTTGCGCGTTGGCGCTGTGTAAATATATTTTAAAACGCCTAGTTTCCCTTGTGCCTTCACGCAACATTTTGGTGGAAGGTGCTGGGTTACAACGCACGACGGAGTTACGCAGCGGACGCCTAGTCTCTGCTCCCAACATGTCCACCGGCAGCGACGCTTCCTCAACTGCTACGCCCAATGCATCAATGGCGCCGACCTCTCCTGTTTATCTCGTGGCCGCTCCACCCCGCGATCCCGGCAACTTTTCGGGAACGGACGGCGAGGACGTGGATGAGTGGCTTAAACTCTACGAGCTCTTCAGCACAAATCACAGGTGGGACCCAACCTTAATGCTGGCAAACATCATCTTTTATTTACAAGGAACGGCCAAGGCGTGGTTTAATAACAATGTGGACGGTATCACAAGCTGGGACGTATGCAAGACCAAATTACGCGAGTTGTTTGGTCAATCTGCCGGCTGCAAGCAGGCCGCTAGGAAAGAACTTGGCACACGTGTTCAGACGTCCACGGAGTCCTACCTGGCGTATATTCAAGATGTGCTGACCCTTTGCCGTAAAGTTGACCGAACCATGGCTGAAGCCGACAAGGTAGCGCACGTGCTCAAGGGCATCGCAGACGATGCATTTAACCTCATTGTATGCAAAGGCTGTTCCACCGTGCAAGATGTTATCTTGGAGTGCCAACAGTTTCAAGAGGCTAAAAGCCGTCGCATTGCTTACCACTTTACGCGCCTTCCCAACACTGCTGCGACGTCAACATGTGCGGATCTCCGTGTACCGGCCTTGCCCAATTCACACTCCAGTGACATCACGAGAATTGTACGCCGTGAAATCGAAGCCATCTCACCCGCCCCCTTGAGAGCACTGGCACCGAGTGATCCTCAGCCGACCATATCGCTAATACAGACCGTTGTTCGCCAGGAACTAGCCAACGCGGGTGTTCACACAGTCTGTTCTGTGCACCGTCCCGGCGCTGTCAGTTCGTCTACCCCGAGCCACCCACAGCAGTATCGCCGCCCTGCTCCACGTAATCGTGACCCAAATGCGTGGAGAACGCCTGATGACAGGCCGATTTGCTTCCGATGTGAACGAGTGGGACACATTTCCCGTCATTGCCGAAGCACGTGGACCTCACCGTATCGGGCAAACCCAAGCTTCTCCAACCCCCATTCACCGGCCCACCTCTATGACCAGGAACCACCACGGCGTGATGGCTCAGCTAATTACGACCCGACCACTACGACCACTGCCCAGTACAGTCGCTCACCTTCACCTCGACGTAGATTTTCCCGATCTCCACCGCCACCTCGTTCCCCGTCCCCGTCCTCTGCCCGACGGTTTTCTTCGGAAAACTAGCGGCTGCAGCTCCTGGAGGTGACGCTGCTGATACGACTTGCTCTCCAATTCCTCTGTTGACGCTCCCGACCAATCAGAACTTGATCGACGTTGAAGTGGACGGTTTATCTGTTAAAGCCTTAGTAGACACTGGCGCCCATATTTCTGTGATGAGCCTGCACATTCGAGACCGCTTAAAGAAAGTACTTACTCCAGCCCCTTCACGCAGCGTTCGCGTTGCTGATGGTAGTACGGCTGCTGTTATTGGCGTCTGTACTGCACGCGTTACTATTGCCGGCCGTCAAACTTCAGTTCTCTTCACTGTTCTTTCTCACTGCACCAATGATGTGATCCTCGGTCTTGACTTTTTGTCCACTCATTCCGCTCTCATCGACTGTTCAGCCGGTACTGTGCAACTTGACCTACCGTGTCCGATTGATCCGCCCAGTCGACCGCAAGCCCGTATGTGCTCTGCTGAACATGTCCGTTTGTTACCGCAAACTGTGACCTGCATCACCGTTACGCCCTCGCCACCTGTATCCGATGGTGACTATGTGCTCGCGCCCATCACATCCCTTCTCTTGACCCACAGTGTTACCTTACCACACACTGTTATTCAGTTACGTGCAAACCGCGCCTGCATTCCTGTGCTCAACTTTGCTCTGTGTCCGCAAGTGCTTCCGCGCGGAATCGCCCTCGCCATGCTGACTCCTTCTGAAGAATGCGTCATATCAGCTCTGTCTTCGAACGAGACTCGACACTCCAGCTTCACACATGCTCGATCTTCGCAAGGAAGCCCGTCTCCTGATGTTAAAAAAATGATCGCGTCAGACCTTTTGCCGCATCAAGCCGACGAACTCCTTCGCGTTCTTGAGTCATACTGGGACGTATTTGACTTTTGTGATCGTCCACTAGGTCAAACCAGTGCGGTAAAGCACCGCATTGACACCGGCGATGCCTCCCCTGTCCATCGACGGCCATACCGCGTCTCTTCGACCGAGCGTCACATAATTCAAGCAGAAGTCGACAACATGCTCGCCAAAGACATAATTGAACCATCATGTAGTCCATGGGCTTCCCCTGTTGTTCTTGTCAAAAAGAAGGACAACACTTGGCGATTCTGTGTTGACTACCGACATCTGAACAAGATCACTAAAAAAGACGTCTACCCGCTACCGCGCATAGACGACGCCCTAGATTGTCTTCACGGCGCTAAGTATTTTTCTTCTATTGATCTAAGAGCAGGTTACTGGCAAATTGCTGTCGATGACATGGACCGCGAGAAGACCGCTTTTGTCACCCCCGATGGTCTTTACCAATTTAAGGTCATGCCCTTCGGATTATGCAACGCTCCAGCCACCTTCGAGCGGATGATGGACTCTCTTTTGCGTGGGTTCAAATGGTCAATTTGTCTATGCTACCTTGACGACGTTATCGTCTTTTCCCCGACCTTTGAAACCCACCTCGACCGCGTTTCCTCAATACTGGCCGTATTTCGCAATGCCGGTCTCCAACTGAACTCGTCAAAGTGTCACTTCGGACGCCAGCAACTAACAATGTTGGGCCACCTTGTCGACTCCTCTGGTGTACGTCCTGATCCCGATAAAGTGCGAGCCGTGCGTAACTTCCCTGTTCCGACCTGCACTAAAGAAGTACGCAGCTTTCTCGGTCTGTGCTCGTACTTTCGACGTTTTGTGAACAACTTTGCGGAAGTCGCCCGTCCTCTCACAGACTTATTGAGAAAAGATGTCTCCTTCACATGGGGCGCTGCGCAGGCTACGGCGTTCTCTACACTTATTGAATCGCTAACAAAACCACCTGTTCTGGCCCATTTCGACGTTTCTGCCCCTACAGAAGTACACACAGATGCCAGCGGTTACGGAATCGGTGCTGTTTTGGTTCAGCATCAAAGCGGCTGCGCCCGCGTTATCGCCTATGCCAGCCGTCTCCTCTCGCAGGCGGAAAGGAACTACTCCATCACCGAAAGGGAATGCCTTGCTCTCGTCTGGGCAGTAGCAAAATTTCGGCCTTATTTACATGGTCGACATTTCACTGTCATAACCGATCACCACGCACTTTGCTGGCTCTCGTCCTTGAAGGACCCCACTGGGCGCCTTGGTCGATGGGCACTACGGCTTCAAGAGTATACCTACTCGGTGTCCTACAAATCTGGCCGTTTACACCATGACGCTGACTGCTTATCTCGGAATCCAGTGGACCCACCTGAAGCGTTCGATGAATCGCCATGTGTGCTGTCTCTCTCCGCTTTAAGCAACATCCGTGAGGAACAGCGCCGAGATCCTGCCTTACGTAACATCATCGAGAAGCTTCATTCTGCGGCACCCGATCCTTCTACTCGATTGTTCGTGCTTAAGGATGACACATTGTACCGTTGCAACGTCCGCCCTGATGGACACGAACTGCTCCTTGTGGTACCTTCCCACTTACGTGCGAGCGTGATCGGCCAGCTTCATGACGCTCCCACTGCCGGTCACCTCGGACTGTCTCGGACGTATGACCGCGTACAGCGTCGATTTTACTGGCCCAGTCTTTATCGCTCGGTCCGCAGCTACGTCGCCTCATGCGATCAGTGTCAACGCCGAAAAAAACCTTCCATGAGTCCTGCCGGGTTCCTCCAACCACTTGACGTTCCCTTTGATCCCTTCTTCCGACTTGGTCTTGACCTCCTAGGCCCTTTTCCTGCATCCACTTTGGGGAATAAGTGGATAGCTGTCGCGACGGATCATACAACCCGGTACGCTATCACGCGGGCTTTGCCGACCAGCTGCGCCACAGACGTTGCCGATTTTCTCCTGCACGACGTCATACTTCACCATGGCGCCCCACGCCAACTCCTAACAGATCGTGGGCGCTATTTCCTTTCCCGAGTTATCGACGACCTGCTTCGCTCCTGCGAGACGAAACATAAATTTACGACAGCTTACCACCCGCAAACTAACGGACTCACTGAACGATTCAACCGGACTTTAACTGATATGCTCGCTATGTACGTATCGTCCGACCACCAGGACTGGGACGTTGCATTGCCCTTCGTTACGTTTGCCTATAATTCTTCACGCCATGATGCAGCTGGTTTTTCACCTTTCTATCTGGTGTTTGGCCGTCATCCAACTTTACCTTTCGACACCATCTTTCCGACAGCTGTCGACTTTACGACTGAATACACCCGTGATGCTATCACCAGGGCTCGCAAAGCACGAGAAGTTGCTCGTCAGCGCCTTTTAGCATCGCAAGATCACCAGCGGCATCGTTACGACTCACATCACCGCCAAATTTCCTTTACACCAGGTTCTCTTGTGCTATTGTGGACTCCGACTAGACGCGTCGGACTTTCTGAAAAACTGCTTTCCCGGTACTCGGGACCCTACCGCGTATTGCGCCAGGTGACAGATGTGACCTACGAGATAGCCCCGCTCGAGTCTTCCTCCGCCTCCGCTTCGCTGTCTACAGACATTGTCCACGTATCCCGCCTTAAGCTTTACCACTCGGCAACACAATAGCAAGCACCGAGACGGTGCTTCAGCACCCGGGGGTTATGTTACGAGACAATGCCCCACTTAAACAGTGAGATAGGCGCCGAGGAAGACGAGGTGACTTGTGTGTGCGCGCGCTCTCTCTTGTTCGCCATCTTGGCTTGCGCGTTGGCGCTGTGTAAATATATTTTAAAACGCCTAGTTTCCCTTGTGCCTTCACGCAACAATATATATATATATATATATATATATATATATATATATATATATATATATATATATATATATATGATTGATATCTGGGGTTTAACGTCCCAAAACCACTATATGATTATGAGAGACACCGTAGTGGAGGGCTCCGGAAATTTAGACCACCTGGGGTTCTTTAACGTGCACCCAAATCTGAGCACACGGGCCTACGACATTTCCGCCTCCATCGGAAATGCAGCCGCCGTATATATATATATATATATATATATATATATATATATATATATATATATATATATATATATTAAAATAGAGGTGTTGTACGTCGAGAAAGGTTCACGTGCAGCTTGGCAAAATGTGCTTTATCAGGCGGCAGGTCTGGCTAATGGCGAGCGGTGTGCGCGAACTACTACTAGCCACCGAACATCATTGTCTTCTTCATTACCAGCAGAGCGTCTGTTATTCAGATTCATTACAATTACTCGCCGCGAAATAAGGAGCCATCCTGGCGACCTATGGACAAGTAAACACGGGAGGGTCGTAGCAGGGCTTAAGTCTCGAGACGTGGACAATTTCCTGGCCACGACGACGTTGGTCAGAAGATGGTTCCAGTGGCTCAATGAGGTAATTCACTGGTGACGTTTTTTGTAGCACACGATATGGGCCGTGATACTTCGGGACCAACTTTGTAGAAAGGCCAGGTGTAGCAGAAGGGACATGCAGCCAGACGAGTGAACCTGGATCGTAGGAAGTAGTGTTATTTGATGCGTCACGGTGGTGCTTTTGGCGTCCTTGGTCTTGGGTTGTGAATGATCTTGCCAGTTGGCGGCATTCTTCAGCGTATGTAATGGCTTGAGACAATGCCGTGGACTCTGAGGAGTCAGGTTTGTACGAACGAATGGTGTCCATAGTGCAAGATGGTTCGCGTCCGTAAAGGAGGAAAAAAGGAGAGAACCCAGTAGTGCTTTGAATGGCGGTATTATATACAAACGTGATAATTGGGAGCACTCGGCCCCAATTGGAGTGGTCTGACGAGATATACATAGAGAGCATGTCACCAAGGGTGCGAATAAAGCGCCCCGTCATTCCATTGGTCAGGGGATGATAGGCTCTTGTAGTGCGGTGAACGACGTGGCACTCACGCAGCAATGCTGTGATGACGTCTGACAAGAATACGCGACCACAATTGCTCAGTAACTCCCGAGGTGCTCCATGACGTAATACGATGTTGTGAAGGACGAAAGTAGCAACCTCTTTTGCTGTAGACGAGGAAAAGGATGAAGTTTCGGCATACCGTGTGAGATGGTCGACGGCAACTATGATCCAGCGGTTACCGTCAGCAGTGTTGGGAAGGGGACCATAGATATCGATGCCGACGCGGTCGAATGGTAGGGATGGGCATGGTAAGGGTAACAAGGTACCGCTGGCGTGATAAGGGGGAGTTTTTCGTTTCTGGCACGTCGAGCAGGCCCGAACGTATTGTCGTATAAAACGGTACATGCCACGCCAGTAATATCAGAGACGTATGCGAGAATAAGTCTTCAGGAAACCTTCGTGGCCACATTGGGGGTCGTCATGAAACGTAGAACAAAGTTCAGATCCCAGATGACGTGGAATCACGAGTAGCCACTGACGTCCAACGGGTGCGTAGTTGCATCGGTACAGCACGTCGTCGCGAGTAGTGAAGTGCTCCACTTGCCGACGCAACGTGCGAGAAGGGGGGGAAGCCGTCCGCACAGCCAGGATGTCTAGAATAGAAGCAACCCAAGGGTCCTTGCGTTGCTCAGATGGCATGTCGGCGATGGTGACGGCAGTGGCATCACAGGTTAGAGTTTCGCAGCAGTTCGGGTCAGGGGGTAGGGGCGAACGGGATAGGGCGTCTGCGTCCGAATGTTTCCGGCCAGAGCGATAGACCACGCGAATATTATATTCTTGGAGGCGTAATGCCCATCGGGCGAGGCGACCGCTTGGATCCTACAGTGACGACAACCAGCAGAGGGCGTGGTGGTCAGTCACGACGTCAAAAGGGCGCCCGTACACGTAAGGTCGAAATTTCTATCGCCCAAATAATGGCGAGGCATTTCTTTTCAGTGACGGAGTAGTTGATTTCGGCTTTGCTAAGAGTTCGGCTTGCGTAGGCAACCACGTACTCTTGGAAGCCATCTTTATGCTGTGCAAGAATAGCGCCTAGCCCGACACCACTAGCGTCGGTGTGGATCTCTGTGGGTGCCGATGGGTCGTAGTGTCACAGAATAGGCGGCGACGTGAGGAGGCGGCGCAGTTCGTTGAAAGAATGGTCACAGGTGGCAGACCAGGCTGAAAGGTCTCTAGAGCCGGCGAGAAGCTTGGTCAAAGGAGCGATGATCGTCGTGAAATTGCGGACGAAGCACCGGAAGTAAGAGCAAAGGCCTATGAAGCTTCGGAGCTCTTTCATGGTGGTCGGTTTGGGAAACGCTGAAACGGCTGTAAGTTTGGCAGGGTCAGGAAGAATGCCGTCCTTTGAAACCACGTGGCCAAGGATCGTAAGTTTTCAAGCAGCGAAATGGTACTTCTTCAGATTCAGTTGCAGCCCCGCGGCAGAAATACACGCGAGGACTTTCTCGAGGCGGGTTAAATGGGTTGCGAAATCAGTTGAAAAGACGACAATGTCATCTAAATAACAAAGGCAAACGTTCCATTTGAGGCCTCCGAGAATAGAGTCCATCATTCGCTCGAGAGTAGCTGGCGCGTTGCAGAGGCCGAAGGGCATGACTGTGAATTCGTAAAGCCCGTCAGGCTTATGATGAAAGCTGTTTTTTCGCGATCGGCCTCTGCCATGGGTACCTGCCAGTATCCAGAGCGTAGATCTAAAGAAGAGAAAAATTCGGCTCCCTGTAGGCAGTCCAAGGCATCGTCAATGCGTGGCAGTGGATAGACATTCTTGCGCGTGATTCGGTTGAGACTTCGGTAGCCCACGCAAAACCTGATGGATCCGTCCTTCTTCTTCACCAACACAACTGGAGAAGCCCAGGGACTGCTTGACGGTTCGATTATGCCACGTGTCAGCATGTCGTCAACCTGTTTATTGATGGCACGGCGTTCGGTAGTTGACACACGATATTGACGCTGCCGTAATGGCGTCTCTTGACCGGTATCTATATGGTGAACAACAGATGACGCTCGACCTAAGGAAGGCTGATTGTGGTCAAACGAGGCTCGAAAACGCTGTAGGAGCTTGATCAGCTGTTCCTGCTGCCCAGGCGTGATGTTGCAATCAATGGACTTGCGGAATACATCCATAGGTTCATTAGCGTCCGTTGCGGGTGTAATGGCACAAGTGGGCAAAAATGGCTTGTCTGGATAGATCGGGTCTTCGAAAATACAATTTAAGGTCTCGAGGCTTCCCAGACACTCGCCGCATAGCAGGATGTACGGACAAGCAGAAACGTTGCACGCATAAAGTACCGCCGAACCATTGGAAAAGTTGATGACGGCAAACGGGAGGACGATGGTTCGGTGTTACACACTAACTATAGTTGGTTGGAATAGGAGCGTCGAGTTAGTGGCAGCAGGGGAAAACACAGGCACTAGGATGGCGGACAACGGCGCGATGCAGACGTCAGCTGCGGCAAACACTTTCGAGGGACTGTGGTGGTCGATATCAAGGCACGGATTCGTCAATGTGAGTTCAGCACGAGCGCAGTCGACGAGGGCCTGATGGGTAGAAAGAAAATCCCATCCTAGTATGACGTCGTAAGATGAACGTGGGAGAATAGCAAAGTTGACGGCGTACCAAACATCTTGAATAAGAACGCGTGCTGTGCACTGAGCTGTAGGCGCGACGAAATGGGAGGTGGCTGTACACAGAGAAAGATTCCTAAGCGGCGTTGTAACTTTTCTCAAATCGCAACACAGTTTTTCACTAATTACAGAAACGATGGCGCCTGTGTCAACAAGTGCACGTACAGCAACACCTTCTACTAGCAGATCAATTTCGTTGGTAGGACAAAGAGGAGGTCTTGGAAAGTTCGACGACTACGCAGTTCTTGCCTCCGGAACTGCGGCTGTCAGTTTTCCTCTCGAGCGGGGGTCGTGCGCCGAAGCATCGGGGAGACAGATCGGCGACGGGTTGGTAATGACCGGCGAGCATCGACAGGGCGTCGTGGGGACAATGAGTCGGTGATAGGAGAAGATTGTCGCCGGGGATTCTGGGCAGCCTGGTAATTTGCAGAATTCCCATTGTCTGGAGGCTGGAAGTTGCGACGGCGACAGTAGCGTGCTATATGTCCCACGAAACCGCATGCGAAACATATGGGTTGATTATCCAAGGTGCGCCATGGGTTAACGACGGAAAGTGCAGGGGGCAAAACGGGATGGGGTGCCGTGTATGTAGGCAGCGTCGTAGGGTAGGCGGACCCGGTGCCCCGGTATGCGCCAGAGACAGGTGGGGCTGGGGGTATAGCAACGACGGCAGCGTAGGTCAGCGGCGTAAGGACAGATGGCAGTGGAGGCAGTGCCTCCGTGACCTGTCTCTCAATGACCTGACGTAGACGTGGGTCTAACGAGGTCACTGGGGCGGATGCTTCGGCCACAAGAGAAAGCTGACGCGCAACTTCTTCACGAATGAATTGTTTGATGTGGGGCATCAACAGCGACGTCGTGCACGAGGGCGGAAACTTCAGCCGTATCTTCAGCGGCCCTGCGCATCGAGACACGCTGCACGCTGCTTACGCAACTCGTCGTACTCCTGACAGAGCTGGACAACATCGGTGACGGTCTGTGGATTTCTAGCGACAAGCATCTGGAAGGTATCGTTGTCAACTCCTTTGATTATGTGCTTGATTTTGTCGCGTTCGGTTAGAGATTAATCGACGCGCTTGCAAAGAGACAAGACATCTTCAATGTAGCTTGTAAAGGTCTCATCCCTGCACTGGACTCAACTACGGAGACGCTGTTCTGCGCGAAGCCGGCCCACGGCGGGACGACCGAAGACCGCGGCGATGCTGGTCTTGAAAGCGGACCAGTTGGTGATTTCACCTTCGTAGTTTTTGAACCAGAGGCTGGCCACATAAGCGAGGTAAAAGCGAACGTTTGTAAGCTGGTCGCAGGCGTTCCACTTGTTGGAAGCGCTTACGATTTCGTACTCGACGAGCCAGTCCTTGATGTCTTGTTCGTCGTTGCCGCGAAAAATTGATGGGTCGCGTTGCCGAGGCACGCCAGTACAGTAGACTGTCGTTGGTAAAGCAGCTTGAGAAGGGCCAGGAGCAGTCATGGTGAACGGTGAGGGTAGCGTCCGATTGCGAAGTTCCAGGTTGATGAGAACCACGGCTCCTCCACCACTTAAGATAGAGGTGTTGTACGTTGAGAAAGGTTCAGACGCAGCTTGGCAAAATGTGCTTTATCAGGCAGGTTTGGCTAATGGCGAGCGGCGTGCGTGAGCTACTACTAGCCACCGAACATCGTCTTCTTCATTACCAGCAGAGCGTCTGTTATTCAGATTCATTACAATATATATATATATATATATATATATATATATATATATATATATATATATATATATATATATATGTGTGTGTGTGTGTATGTTCCTCGAGTGTTCTGTTCAAGCATTCGGAACATGCTAGCGATGAAAACACTGAAGAAAGAATACCAATGTCCATTATCCTGATCCCTTGGAGCGCCTGAATTCTCTAGTGGAGCCTGGTACGCCTTGTTTATGTCCTTAAGCTTCTTCGCGGTCACCGAAATACAGGCGTCTGTGTCAGCAAGCGGCCTCGTCGCCGTGTAGCCATTTCCAGCAAACTTGCGCTCTCTCGTTTTCTGTGTTCAACACTTCCCCATGCTGGTCGTAATATGGTCCAGGTGGCCTAAGGATACAGCCCTAGTAGCGTTGACACGTGAAACAAATGCAGAACGAAGCCTGAAGTAGCCTGACCAAGGCAAACAACAAAAATTCCGACAAACATCATGCATCTCCCTTGTGGCTGCTGTTAGAGATTAATGAAGACTTTTAAACACAAAGTTGTATTTATTGACATCATCTTATATAACAGTCACAATAAAATTAGGTTGTAAATGAAATGAGTTGTAAATGAGGTTTCGATTTTGCTATAGAAGCATAGGTTATAGAAAACTTGCTGTAACTCGCCAACTAATGATGCTAGGAGGATAATTTTTGTTGCAACATATATGTGAATGTTTGGGCGTGAAAGAAAAACAAAACCTTAAAAATCTATTTCGCAAAAAAAAAGACTTTTGAAGGTGGCCTACCACCTTAAGACATTTACTGATAAAACGCGCCTCAGGATTTTGCGCAAGCAGAGAAAGCGAGCAAGTGAGGAACACTAAAACACGTCAGGGGGTGATTCAACACAGACGAATTTTAAGGGGGTGCCTTTCCATGCAGTGCAAGGGCGGCACTGCGTTATAATATCATGGGCTGAGGGCGCTAGAAAAAGATTTTTCGTAATAATAAAACACTGTCAAAAACTTTTCTCATTACACCTACTTGATATTGCTAGTGGAAAGAAATGTTTTTGTAAAACGTAGTGATTGCTTTGCCTTTGAATGAAACTTGGTTTTTCAATAATGGTGGTTGTTGCCCCAGCACCTTGTCACGCTTACATCCCAGCCCCATATCTCCCCATGTTGATGTCCCTGGCAATAGCTTCTAAACCGCATTTCGCTTGAACCTTTGCGACTTTTGTGAAGTAGACTTTGGCGGATCACTGCAGCATGCGCCGGCGGCAGAGCAAAAGTGGACTACACGGCCTCTAGTTCTCGCAACCGCCTCGTAACCCGTACCTCCAGCGGAAATTTCAACCTGAGTTTATTCTAGTAACGTTGGGGAGAGCCACACTCCACTATGGAAGAGGCACAAGCTGCATCAGTTTTCCCGAAGATGCCAGTTTTTCGTACATCGAAATATTTCTTCGCGGTATTGATAAAACTTCAGCGCACTCTCAAGTGGCATTATGTCGCATGCTGCTGGTGCACAATCTTTCAGCTGTGGCTTAACTGCTGCAGTATTGTTACGTGATGCACCATGTGCTAACAACCTCATCGTAGTAGATGTTTCGCATAATACGGAGTCAATGTCAGACTAGTCAGGTACCACTGATTCAGTTGTTTGTATTCTAGGGTCAACAAGCTTCAAGAGATCCCAGTCATTTTAGCAGTATTAACAACACAATTCATATTTCTGCAGGTGACGATGGCTACCACCTCGAGCCTTGACTTGTGGTATGGTGAAAGGTTGTCTTCACATGGATAGTGCAGAGGTCAAATACAACTCTGCACATGCTTCATTGCGTTCCATAGTGGAGCATTGTATTGGGCTACTGAAGAGCTGTTTTCGCTGCATTCAGTGGCACCGTACCCTCACTACTCACCGCAACGTTCTTCCAGTATTGTTGCTGCGTGTGCAGTGTTGTACACCCTTCGTTTAAGGTGAAATAGGCTTTGACACTCTCAGTGATGACAGTGGTGACGAGAACAGCGAGCATTAGAGCTCTTTCGATGATGACCTCCAACCTCGGTTTAGACACGAATGTCAGCACACTGAGTGCACTTGCGTGGGCAAGCTGTCCGCAACTGCGTTATGAGCTTATTTGGCATTACAAGGCAGCAACACTTGCAGAATTTAAGAAGAGTTTGCAGGCGACTGCACCGCCTGCAGCAGACACCGCAGTGCTAAAATATTTGTGCTGCATTGCAAGAGCTTGACCATCCATGGTTCTTTAACATCCACCTAATATGAAGTAAATCGGTGTTTCTGCATTTCCACCTCAGGTGCTCTTGCAACCACTGCTGTCAGAAGTGATGGGACACCTGTCCACAAGTCTAGTAGTGTGACATCTTATGTGATCAGCTGCTACGGTGTTTCCAGAAACTTAGCAAGGAATTATGAAGCAGCAACAGAGTCTAGCCCACTCGCTGGGAAGGAATTATTTTGGTGAAGGTTTTTGTAATTAAGATTATAGCCTGGGATCCATGAGCTGAAACCAGAATGTGATTACGAGGCACGTTTAACTTCAGGTCTTTGGAAAAATTGAACACCTCAGGTTTTTAATTTGCATGTAAATGCTACACAAGCCACTTGAATACCACCTCCATTGAAGTACGACCTCAGCAACATTGATCATGCCCTTGTGATCCGTGTCCCCAGTCAAGCACTGTAACAACAGTGCACCAGTATCATTTTTGTCTCTGCTGCCATGCCGCAGCCGTCAACAATTGTTGCCGCCGTCTACTTCATGCCTGCGCACTGTCTTCTCGCTTCCTGTCTATGCACCGCACACCTACTACACTATGTGACCTTCTGTAGCACATCCACCTCACTTTTCTTCTGGAATGGGACAACCCATACTGAAACAGATAGTCTAGCCTTTCAAGTAAATTTGGCTGATTTGTAAATGCTGAAAAAATGAGAAAGAATAAGTTTGCAGTCGTTTATTCAAGTTGCAACTGTAAAAAAAATTATTTTTTCACGCTCTTGCCAATTCTAAGATGGCATACACTTTCTGTAAATAATTGCATGTTTTGGTGTCATATTTTCACAGCAGAAATTTATTACATTGCACACATTACAAGAAACATCATGCTGAATGAAACACTGTTTTGAATCGGTAGTTAATACTAGAACGCTACATATATACATGCGAGGCTTGTCTGATGCAATGAAGCCAAGTGATATTTCTTGTGTGCATCATTTGAGAAGGTTGACGAGCACACGTAAAAGTAATGCGTGAAGATACCCTCACCTGACGGTAAAAAAGTGGATTATTCGACATTGTTATGCACTACACTTGTCATATTGAGAAGCTAACTTGCAAGTAAAACAACACTAAAGAAAGAAAAGTTAAAAGGGAAAAAATGATGATGCCCATGGTCGTTACTGTGGTTACAGCAAAGGCTGAGGAAATCCAGGCACAACGACAGCCAGGGTAGCCGAACGCAAGCCCCTCACTTCATCGACAAGCTCCAGATGATATAGACAAATCCCGTGATGTATTGCAGACCCTGTAATGCAAAAATATACAGGAAACACAAGTGATGCTCCTCCTGTTCGAGTCGGACGGGCAGCAAAATCTAGAATTCGTGATTGATTTGGAAAAAAAAGTTAATTACCAAAATAGGGAAAGCCAACCTTTTTCTTCTGGACATTTATAACACAGCCCAACCACAAGAAGTCAAACAGATTGGCTTCACTTGGCTTCTTCCGAACCTTGGCACAAGAGCCTCAATGTAGTATTATTAAGTATGACCTTGCACTTGAGCCTCATCCACATAGTAAAAGGATTGCAGAACTTCTTAGGTGTACTGCATGAATCCATAAGCATGTTGTTAATCAATTTATCAGTAGCAGCAGTAAACACAGCAAAGTTGCAGGGAGTACGTAACTTGTGTCGTTCGGATGTTGCACCTATTTCAGCACACAGAGTATGTTTTCTGTTTGTCCCATTAATATTATTCTCCACCTATCCATGGTCGGCATTATTTCACTTATTAGGTAATATTACTCAGCAGTCATCAAGAGGGGCCTTAAGTTCTTAATGGTTGTCCAGTAACCATGCTTAAGTTTTGTGCCTAGCTAATTTAGATACACAACAAAATAGTAACAGCGTCTGAAATGCAGGCTACATTGTGCGACATGCATTGCGATGACCACGGCAAATTTGATTTTTTTTTGGTTCAGTGATCACCACCATTTTTCTGCCAAAAATATTGTCTCTTTCCTTACACTTTGAATACATATGGAAGAAGCAGGGGCTTTGAAAACGTTCTACTCTGTATAGTAACAGTGGTCATTCTTTGTTATCTGTCTCTACTGTGCATTAGTTTGCTGTCTGCCCGAACATTAGCTTTTCATGCCAATAATGCAAGTCAAATAACTAAGTGATTTCTGAGGTACGCCAAATATGCACATCATACTTGTCTCCTGGATCGACCTCCTGTATAACCAAAATGTACCCAAGATGGACCAATTAGCTAAGTAATCTCCACTTCAAAAACGGAGTGCATCGAACACACTGCAGTGGCAACTGTACGCAGTGCTGCTCTGTCAACTGCACTCGTAACTTGCCGAAACTTGCCGACGAACTCGAAGCACTTCTGGTCGAGAAGCACAAAAATCAGGCCCGCCGCTTCTGGGGAATTCTACCAGGTGGCATCGTAAGTTTTTTCCGCTTTTTTTCTTCCGAGTTCTCGCCGCAACGCGGTTAAAGACCAATGTGTAGTATATAGCATACCAATCACTAGCCGTCTAAAACAATTATGCTCATCAAACTAATCGTTAAATCATCGCAAATGGAACACCGTGGTTTACACATGTTTTACAAAACAACTATCTTCTGCGAGAGTTCAATTAAGCAATAATCGTAAGATGCAGTGGGTAAATACATGAAGGCGCACTTCTGTGTTATGTATCGGGCTCTCTAACGACGCTCGCCCACGCACGACGTTCCTTAAATGAAACAGTGTTGCTTACCTGTCAATATACGACAAAAGTGCAGGCTTCCCGGGATCCCACTTTGTTGTTTGTTACCTGTAAGAACAAAAGCGAAGTAAATATATCGCGATCGCGGTATGTCGGCTTTGTTTACTCACCTTACGACAAGAATTTCACAGTTTATCCTTGTTCTTCGCAGCTTGCCATATCTTTGACCGACGAAAATACTCCCCAATAGTCGTGATTACATTCTTCTCGCAGATTTATAAGTCACAGAACGCAAAACGCAGCTCGCAGAAACGATCAGCTGTTTTTTTTTTTTCACACACAACAGCCATTATGTGACTTGGATTGGATGCGAAAACGACGAACATGTGGCTTTGACTCTCAAAACACAAAAGTGTATCATTTACTTTTAGCAATATATTTGATTCATGTCAGCGCTACAAGCCTATAAATTAAATTTCTTCTAATCTATGTAAAATGGTTTCTTTTCTTTACATGCTCACGTATAAAGTAATTGGAATGTACGACCCTTTTACGGCTGTCAGACAGAAATGCGCTAAGGTTCTTAAATTTTCCTCTTCAAAATTCCCCCAAAATACAAGTGATTTTTTCACTCGGGTGAAAAATAGATTGAATATACGGCCCCTTTGCAACTTTTAGCTAGAAAGTCGCTAAAGTCTCTTTTTGTTTTCATTTAAAAATTCAAGTTACCCTGATGGATTCAGTGAGAAATGAAAGGAAAGTGGGTAGAAGTGGACGGCTTTGTACATACATGCACCTGAGAGCGCCCAAATTAGTATGTGGTCAATGAAAATAACAATGTACGTTAAAGATTGGTTAAAGGATAAATTGTAAGCATTGCGCAATTTTTGTGGTGTCTTGCATTACTTAGGTTACAGCCAATCTTTTTGAAATGGAAGTAAAACAAAATGAAAGTAAAGCAGCTTTACCATGGTGGTTTTTCTGAATGACTTTGCGCTAAATAATAAAGTGCTACCGTGGGCGAGTCATTAATGACGTTCAGTTTTATTCAACAAACGGGACGGCTTTGAGCTCTCCCATAGAAGAGTACTCTGTGCTCTAAATCGTTACCCCCCTTTTTTTTTACCCCCCCCCCCCAAACGGGACGGCTTAGTGCTCTCCCATAGATGAGTATGTAGCGCTGTAAATCGTTCACCATATTCTCTAAACACGCAACCTATGACGCAACCATGGGACGGCTTTATCTCGTACTGCGCTTTAATTACGTGACTAATGCTGCTTGTGACTCTTCCATAGTGGAGTGTGGCTCTCCCCAACGTTACTAGAAAAATCTCGGGTTGAAATTTCCGCTGGAGATGCGGGCCGCGAGGCGGTTGCGAGAACTAGAGGCGGTGTAGTAGTCCACTTTTGCTCCCGCGGCCGGCGCATGCTGCAGTGATCGGCCAAAGACTATTTCCCAAAGGTCACAAAATTTCAAGCGAAATGCGGTTTAGAAGCTATTGCCAGCGAAATCGGGATGGGGAGATATGGGGCTGGGATGTAAGCGCGACTAGGTGCTGGGGCAACAACCACCATTATTGAAAAACCAAGTTTCGTTCAAAGGCAAAGCAATCACTACGTTTTAAAAGACATTTCTTTCCACTAGGAATATCAAGTAGGCGTAAAGAGAAAAGAAGTTTTTGACAGTGTTTTATTATTACTAAAAATCTTTTTCTAGCGCCCTCAGCTCACGATATTAAAACGCAGTGCCGCCCTTGCACTGCATGGAAAGGCACGCCCCGTAAAATTCGTCTGCGTTGAATCACCCCCTCACGTGTTTTAGTGTTTCTCACTTGCTTGCGTTCTATGCTTGCGCGAAATCGTGAGGCGCGTTTTATCAGTGAATGTATTAAGTGCAGTGTCCAACGGGCAGCGTACGATACGGATTACATTTAAAGCCGAGCGCTTTCGTCCGTATCTGCACAAACAATGAGCGATTCGAGGTACGTACGAGATATACAGACAGATAGATAGATATATACGTTTAATGTCCCCGAAGTTCGCTAAGAAATGCCTCGCATTCAAAAAAAAGAAAAGCTTTCGGGAGGGGACTGCGAAGAACAATAATCGACTGAAGAAAGAAAATGGAACATGGATTTTGCCGTCGATTGGTCTTAGGTGAATTCATAAAGTACGCCCTGTGAGCTGGAGACGAAGAGGAAGTGACCCTGTTGACGTCCCTGCGTGTTCCACGTCAGGGACGTCCTCCTCATCTAGCCATGGCGCCATCGACGTCATGGACGCCTTCGAAGGCGCAGGCCTTCGACGTTGCCGTCCCTGCGGGACTAGTCCGGAGACCGTCGTCGACGCGACGGCCTCAATAGTTGGCCTCTCAGTGGTACACTGCGTTCAGCACATGGGCGGCATGAACTTCCAAGTAACTGTCAAGAGCATGGCTTCCATGACTCTCATCGTCGACGCTGGCTACCTGACCATCGGTGGCGAGCGTATCCCTGTCGTTCCCGTCGGCCCGCAGGTAACTAACGTCGCCTGCCTGTTTTTACCAGCCTTCGTCTCCAACGAGGTACTCGTCCAGGCTTTGTCCCCATACGGCAAGGTATTGACTGTGACCGCTGGCGTCATGAGCGCAAGACGCGGAGTTCTCACAGGCACACGCTATGTCCGGATGGAAATGAGTCCCACAAATCGCGTCCCCAACTATCTTCGCGTTTCTGGTCATCGAGTCACCTTCGACTACCGCGGTCTGCAACGTGTTTGTCGTCGGTGTGGCTCTAGTGGTCATTATCGAGCATAGTGCACAGCAGCATTCTGTGGTCGCTGTGGTGTGCATGGACACGAAAGCGATGGTTGCGACCGCCCCTGCCGACGTTGTGGAGATAACCACCCTACCACCGTCTGCCCTGTGCGTCGTTCATATTCTGATGCTACTGCGGGGGGCCTTTCCTGCCCTACCGTCCGTGTCACCAACGGCAACAGGTGAACGAGAACCCGGAGCTGTATTAGAAGAACGCCAGAATCCGATTCTGAGAGCTCCATTAAAAGATGAGGAAGTGTGCAGCTTGGCCAACCCGAGCGCGCCACGTCTGCAAATCTCAGCAATAGAAACAGCCACCGCGATTGACCTCGCGTCTGTCCCAGACAAACATGTCGTGCCATGTTCGACGTCGGCGCAAGCCGAGAAAGAAGCGCTGGTAGGCACCGAGGCACCGGAATCATCGTTAAACCTAGCAGCTGAATGCCCAGAAGACGCTGACGTTGCGAGATCTACGGGCGCTGGTGTCTTGCCTGGAACAGAATTAAAACCGAATGAGCAAAGCCCTTTGGATCATTCCGAAAGCCAGGCTCGTGACTCCCTTGAACAAGTAGCAAGATGCCATGGGAGTTCTTTACTGACGCGTCTCGACAAGCAATCCGTGATCAAGGTCGTTGGAGGCGGCGACAACGTTAACGCTGCAGCCCTACCACCATCTGATTCGTCAGACAGCAGCTTCAGCCTCGAAGTCGACAGTAGCATCGGACTCCCTTCTAGCCCAGACAGTTGTGACGTGGAAATGCAAGCCCCGCGAGAGGTCAAGCGTGCTCACAAGTCTGGCACCAGCTCGGACGGCACCCACGACAGCCGCTCCGAATTCCAACAACCGAAGAAACCTCGACCCTCTTCTAGAGGGTCGAATTGTGCTGTGTAGTGTACGTACTCCAGTTCCCCCGGACAAATCCCCGGGGTATACCGAATCGAAAAACACGACCAGGTCAGTCACCCATCTTTTTTCAATATGGCTGACACCCTGAAAATTCTTTCTTTAAATGTTCAAGGGTTCCGTAACCCAGTAAAGCAAGCCGAGGTTATCAGCATAGCCCGCGCAGAACATTGTGATATTCTGTGTTTACAAGAAACAAATTTTTTCACCATTGGCCACGTTCGTGCATTCAAACGCGCATTTAATTTAGACTGTTTATTTTTCCTTCGCGACATCTCGCTTCTCTGGAGTTGGAATTATTATTTTTAACCGCGCTCTTCTGCGAAATCATCATGTTTTCTATGACGCGTTCGGACGGGTATTGGCTTTTGACTGCGTCCTATCATCCTTCAAGCTGCGTGTTTTGTGTATTTATGGGCCAGCTCAAGCAGCAATGTCTAACGATTTTTTCCGTGACCTGGACGTGTATTTTCTAGACGGTCGCCATGTAATACTCACTGGAGACTTTAATTGTGTATTAGACACGCGAGCTGACGTGCAAGGTCCAGGATGGGGTCGCTCTGATTGGAACGCGCGAGAGCTGCGTCGCCTAGTGCAACATTTCTCTTTGATTGATACGTACAGACTAGTGCATGGACCACAGTATGCCTGGACTTGGCGGCGTAGCACATCGTCTAGTCGTTTGGATTGTTTCTATGTGCCGAGCGCGCTAGCTTCTTACGTATCGCACTCTGATATAGTAACATTACCATCATCGCCTGTTTATATATCAGACCACCGACCAGTGACGCTCGAGGCTCACTTTCCCTTTTCATCATCAGTGAAACCTTGGCGTCTTGACATCCGCATTCTGCACGACGCGCCTACACGCTCCAGTTTATCTAGAAGCTTGCGGGCCTCTCTCTTGGGATGCGGTCCGGAGGTGTGGGACGCGCTCAAGACACAGTGGCGTTTACACTGCTCAGTAGCAGGGCGGGCCCTTAGACGCCGTACGTCCGAAGAACTAGCGGACACTGCCACAAAACTGCGTATTGCTCTTCGGGTTGATCGACTAACTCCCTTGATGCGCGCATGGCAGCGAGAGTTAAGGGGGTCGTTTTCAACGCCTCATTGCAGCTTCGTCATTGACGGCGGCCGCTTGGCGTTGCAGACGTAATCCATGTGCTCACCCTGAGGTTCTACGCTTTGCGAAAAGCTCGCTTCTCAACCCGTCGAGTCAACTAGGAACTCCGGCGGCCAGATTCTTACACACTGCGTTGCCGCCGACACGTGATCAATCAATTTTCACTAGCTCACTTTGCCAACATGGCTCGTACGACAATGTCATCACATCGCGGTACCACCGAGACAGCCACAATGTTAAGTAGGCTACCTCAAAATTTCATCTGAAGTCGCTGAACAAACTGTGCACAAGTCCGTCAGCTGACGAAGTGAAAGAGGCACTGTCTTCCATGAAGCGTGGCTCGGCCCCCGGGCCCGATGGGTTGCCTGTTGAGTTTTATTTAACGTTTTGGGACGACATTGGTGCTCTTTTCACCTCTGTTATTTGCCGCTGTTTCGAGAACTTTGATTTCCTGATAGCTTTCGCGATGGTCGAATTGTTTAATACCTAAACATGACCCATCGTCAGTTCGCCCAGAGGAGTGGCGACCAATAACGCTCCTCAACGTTGATTATAAACTTTCGCGGCAATTATCACTCGGCGTTTGAGAAGCTTGATGCCCTCCTTAATCATCAGGCGTGCTCTATTCCTGGAAGGGAAATCCACAGTCTTTCCTTTGTTACGCGCGATATAGTTGCGTACACGTTAACAAGATCAGCTCAGGGACTCTTGGTTTCACTTGACCAAGAAAAGGCATTCGATCGCCTCGAACATAGCTTTATATTTAGCGTACTGGCAGCATTTGGCTTCTCACAAAACTTCGTTGAGCTTCTCAGAAACGCATACCGAAATATACGCAGCACGTTGTTTCTTGATGGTTTAGAGAGTGCGCCATTTCCGGTTACCCGTGGTGTTCGCCAGGGGTGTCCTTTATCCCCTGCACTTTTTGTACTCAGCCTCGAACCATTTCCTTCAATCGCTAATCGCTGACCCTTACGTTAGAGGCCTTCCTCTTCCAGGTAGTGGTACCGTGACAGTGACAGCATTTGCTGATGACATCACGTTGTATTTGAAGAATGAGGACAGTTTATCCCGTAGCCTACGACTTTTTACGACGTATGGCATGATTTCAGGTGCCGCTTTAAATTTTTCCAAATGTCGATATTTATTCATTGGTTCTCCAGACGCATGTCTAAGTTCCTTTTTCAGTCTTCAGAAAAGTGACTCTATTCGTATTCTGGGGATTGATTATACTTCCTACGGCATATCAGCCTCCTTGTGGAATTCAGTAGTCGAAGATGTAAAACGACACGTCCGAGAAGCACAAGAGTATGATTTACCGATGCTCGAAAGAAGGTATTTAGCACAGACGGTGTTTTGCGGCCGTGCATGGTACATATCTCACGTCTTACAGCCCCACATTACGAATCACCAGGTCGTTGCAATCCTCATTGGCTCCTTTTTCTGGTCGGGTGGAACAGAGCTGGTTTGCCGAGCAGCTCTTGGGCAACCGAGAAACTGCGGTGGATTCGCATTCCCATCCGTCTCTGTTCGCTGCCGGCTGCTTGCCCTACGATTCTTACTTCGGTTGTTGCATGGTGATCAGCCCCGCGCGTGATCTTGCCTGTTATTTCTTAGGCACCAAACTACGCTATTTACTACTGATGCACGGCTTAATTCTGCACCGCGAAACACTTAACGTGCCTGCATTTTACTCAACGGCAGTAGCATTTTATCGACACGCGCAGCAGGTTTGTCCCGATGTGGACATTCTTGAAAGCCGCATTGTAGATACAACGGCGGCTCTTCTGCTTCCTCTGGTTCCTCCAGCCCGTCTAGCACGATCGAGACATGTCTCGTGGAGCGCAATAACGGCATCGTTTTTGCCTGGTCACCTCCGTGACTTTATGTGGCGTCTTGGATGGAGAGAGAGTACTCCCAACACGGACAGATTGGAGAGGTCGCATGGTCCCATCTTCCACTTGTCCTAACTGCCCGTTACAGGAGTCTAACCAGCATATGCTGAAGCAATGTGTCATCGCAAAGGTGTTTTTGGAAGTCAGTTAACGCTAGTTTTCGTGGCCTAGGTGTTAATCGCTTTGTAACATCTGGTCGCTGCTCGCGTAGTCGCTTTGCACGCCTTCTAATAGCTGCGGGAGCCTTTTGTTTATGGCGTAATAGGTGCGAAGCTGTTGCGGCAGGTCATCGTCGTCGTGCTCTTTTTCCGATTCTGGAACGCCTCTACTGTGAACTCTTATCGTTTCTGTCGGAGGAATTGTTCTTCCTTGGGGAGGAAGAATTTCTGCGACAATGGTCGTGCCGCTTTCTGTCCGTAGTTGACAGACGCGTTCGATTAGTCTTCCACTTGGCCTGGTTCCTATAGCCAGGTCACCTGTTAATGTCTGATTGGTGCTGTAATCAGTATGTGTTTACTATTTTATGTGTTTGATGTATGTCCCATATTGGTGTGAGCTCTTCTATATATGCACTTCATTCTACCGCTGTAAGTTATGTAACTTTTATGAATATTGATACCTGTTGTACATATTTTCTAACATCTTCACCAAGTCTTGTAATTCTGCACATATATCATCATGTACATTGTCCATATTGTGATTAGTGCATTTATGTAGTGTATGTATAGTTATTAGTACTATGAACGATGGACATCCTACGGACTTGGACACTTGTTTAAATGTGTAATGTATTTGTGCTTTGTCTTTTGTTTGTTATTGTGCCTGTCATACAGACCCTGTCCCTTAGCTTTGTAGCGTCCCATGAGAAAATAAACTTTTCTAAACATACGGGACGGCTTTGAGCTCTCCATAGTAGAGTACTCTGTGCTCTAAATCGTTA
>WOVY01012009.1:247500-266810 GCA_013436015.1 Rhipicephalus annulatus | reverse complement strand
GGTAGCGTGGCCAAATGATGTAATAAGAGGAAGTGATCCTGTTGACGTCCCTGCGTGTTCCACGTCAGGGACGTCCTCCTCATCTAGCCATGGCACCATCGACGTCGTGGACGCCTTCGAAGGCGCAGGTATCGACGTTGCCGTCCCTGCGGGGACTAGTCCGGAGACCGTCGTCGACGCGATGGCCTCAATAGTTGGCCTCTCCGAGGTACACTGCGTTCAGCACATGGGAGGCATGAACTTCCAAGTAAACTGTCAAGAGCATGGCTTCCATGACTCTCATCGTCGACGCTGGCTACCTGACCATCGGTGGCGAGCGTATCCCTGTCGTTCCCGTCGGCCCGCAGGTAACTAACGTCGCCTGCCTGTTTTTAACCAGCCTTCGTCTCCAACGAGGTACTCGTCCAGGCTTGTCCCCATAACGGCAAGGTATTGACTGTGACCGCTGGCGTCATGAGCGCAAGACGCGGAGTTCTCACAGGCACACGCTATGTCCGGATGGAAATGAGTCCCACAAATCGCGTCCCCAACTATCTTCGCGTTTCTGGTCATCGAGTCACCTTCGACTACCGCGGTCTGCAACGTGTTTGTCGTCGTTGTGGCTCTAGTGGTCATTATCGAGCACAGTGCACAGCACCATTCTGTGGTCGCTGTGGTGTGCATGGACACGAAAGCGAAGGTTGCGACCGCCCCTGCCGACGTTGTGGAGATAACCACCCTACCACCGTCTGCCCTGCACGTCGTTCATATTCTTATGCTACTGCGGGGACCTTTCCTGCCCTACCGTTCGTGTCACCAGCGGCAACAGATGAACGAGAACCCGGAGCTGTATTAGAAGAACGCCAGAATCCGATTCTGAGAGCTCCTTTAAAAGATGAGGAAGTGTGCAGCTTGGCCAACCCAAGCGCGCCACGTCTGCAAATCTCAGCAATAGAAACAGCCACCGCGATTGACCTCGCGTCTGTCCCAGACAAACATGTCGTGCCATGTCGACGTCGGCGCAAGCCGAGAAAGAAGCGCTGGTAGGCACCGAGGCACCGGAATCATCGTTAAACCTAGCAGCTGAGTGCCCAGAAGACGCTGACGTTGCGAGATCTACGGGCGCTGGTGTCTCGCCTGGAACAGAATTAAAACCGAATGAGCAAAGCCCTTTGGATCATTCCGAAAGCCAGGCTCGTGACTCCCTTGAACAAGTAGCAAGATGCCATGGGAGTTCTTTACTGACGCGTCTCGACAAGCCAATCCGTGATCAAGGTCGTTGGAGGCGGCGACAACGTTAACGCTGCAGCCCTACACCACCATCTTATTCGTCAGACAGCAGCTTCAGCCTCGAAGTCGACAGTAGCATCGGACTCCCTTCTAGCCCAGACAGTTGTGACGTGGAAATGCAAGCCCCGCGAGAGGTCAAGCGTGCTCACAAGTCTGGCACCAGCTCGGACGGCACCCACGATAGCCGCTCCGAATTCCAGCAACCGAAGAAACCTCGACCCTCTTCTAGAGGGGTCGAATTGTGCTGTGTAGTGTACGTACTCCAGTTCCCCCGGGCAAATCCCCGGGGTATACCGAATCGAAAAACACGACCAGGTCAATCTTTTTTTCAATATGGCTGACACCCTGAAAATTCTTTCTTTAAATGTTCAAGGGTTTCGTAACCCAGTAAAGCAAGCCGAGGTTATCAGCATAGCCCGCGCAGAACATTGTGATATTCTGTGTTTACAAGAAACAACTTTTTCACCATTGGCCACGTTCGTGCATTCAAACGCGCATTTAATTTAGACTGTTATTTTCCTTCGCGACATTTCGCTTCTCTGGAGTTGGAATTATTATTTTAACCGCGCTCTTCTGCGAAATCATCATGTATTCTATGACGCGTTCGGACGGGTATTGGCTTTTGACTGCGTCCTATCATCCTTCAAGCTGCGTGTTTTGTGTATTTATGGGCCAGCTCAAGCAGCGATGTCTAACGATTTTTTCCGTGACCTGGACGTGTATTGTCTAGACGGTCGCCATGTAATTCTCACTGGAGACTTTAATTGTGTATTAGACACGCGAGCTGGACGTGCAAGGTCCAGGATGGGGTCGCTCTGATTGGAACGCGCGAGAGCTGCGTCGCCTAGTGCAACATTTCTCTTTGATAGATACGTACAGACTAGTGCATGGACCACAGTATGCCTGGACTTGGCGGCGTAGCACGTCGTCTAGTCGTTTGGATCGTTTCTATGTGCCGAGCGCGCTAGCTTCTTACGTATCGCACTCTGATGTAGTAACATTACCATCATCGCCTGTTTATATATCAGACCACCGACCAGTGACGCTCGAGGCTCACTTTCCCTTTTCATCATCAGTGAAACCTTGGCGTCTTGACATCCGCATTCTGCACGACGCGCCTACACGCTCCAGTTTATCTAGAAGCTTGCGGGCCTCTCTCTTGGGATGCGGTCCGGAGGTGTGGGACCGCGCTCAAGACACAGTGGCGTTTACACTGCTCAGTAGCAGGGCGGGCCCTTAGACGCCGTACGTCCGAAGAACTAGCGGACACTGCCACAAAGCTGCGTATTGCTCTTCTGGTTGATCGACTAACTCCCTTGATGCGCGCATGGCAGCGAGAGTTAAGGGGTCGTTTTCAACGCTTCATTGCAGCTTCGTCATTGACGGCGGCTGCTTTGGCGTTGCAGACGTAATCCATGTGCTCACCCTGAGGTTCTACGCTTTGCGAAAAGCTCGCTTCTCAACCCTGTCGAGTCGACTAGGAACTTCGGCGGCCAGATTCTTACACACTGCGTTGCCGCCGACACGTAATCAATCAATTTTCCTAGCTCACTTTGCCAACATGGCTCGTACGACAATGTCATCACATCGCGGTACCACCGAGAAGCCACAATGTTAAGTAGGCTACCTCAAATTTCATCTGAAGTCGCTGAACAACTGTGCAGAAGTCCGTCAGCTGACGAAGTGAAAGAGGCACTGTCTTCCATGAAGCGTGCTCGGCCCCCCAGGGCCCGATGGGTTGCCTGTTGAGTTTTATTTAACGTTTTGGGACGACATTGGTGCTCTCTTTTCACCTCTGTTATTTGCCGCTGTTTTGAGAACTTTGATTTTTCTGATAGCTTTCGCGATGGGTCGAATTGTTTTAGTACCTAAACATGACCATCGTCAGTTCGCCCAGAGGAGTGGCGACCAATAACGCTCCTCAACGTTATTATAAAACTTTCGCGGCAATTATCACTAGGCGTTTGAGAAGCCTTGATGCCCTCCTTAATAGGTCATCATCAGGCGTGCTCTATTCCTGGAAGGGAAATCCACAGTCTTTCCTTTGTTACGCGCGATATAGTTGCGTACACGTTAACAAGATCAGCTCAGGGACTCTTGGTTTCACTTGACCAAGAAAAGGCATTCGGTCGCCTCGAACATAGCTTTATATTTAGCGTAATGGCAGCATTTGGCTTCTCACAAAACTTCGTTGAGCTTCTCATTAACGCATACCGAAATATACGCAGCACCTTGTTTCTTGATGGTTTAGAGAGTGCGCCATTTCCGGTTACCCGTGGTGTTCGCCAGGGGTGTCCTTTATCCCCTGCACTTTTTGTACTCAGCCTCGAACCATTCCTTCAATCGCTAATCGCTGACCCTTACGTTAGAGGCCTTCCTCTTCCAGGTAGTGGTACCGTGACAGTGACAGCATTTGCTGATGACATCACGTTGTATTTGAAGAATGAGGACAGTTTATCCCGTAGCCTACGACTTTTACGACGTATGGCATGATTTCAGGTGCCGCTTTAAATTTTTCCAAATGTCGATATTTATTCATTGGTTCTCCAGACGCATGTCTAAGTTCCTTTTTCGGTCTTCAGAAAAGTGACTCTATTCGTATTCTGGGGCTTGATTATACTTCCTACGGCATATCAGCCTCCTTGTGGAATTCAGTAGTCGAAGATGTAAAACGACACGTCCGGGAAGCACAAGAGTATGATTTACCGATGCTCGAAAGAAGGTATTTAGCACAGACGGTGTTTTGCGGCCGTGCATGGTACATATCTCACGTCTTACAGCCCCCATTACGAATCACCAGGTCATTGCAATCCCTCATTGGCTCTTTTTTCTGGTCGGGTGGAAGAGAGCTGGTTTGCCGAGCAGCTCTTGGGCAACCGAGAAACTGCGGTGGATTCGCATTCCCATCCGTCTCTGTTCGCTGCCGGCTGCTTGCCCTACGATTCTTACTTCGGTTGTTGCATGGTGATCAGTGCCCCGCGCGTGATCTTGCCTGTTATTTCTTAGGCACCAAACTACGCTATTTACTACCTGATGCACGGCTTAATTCTGCACCGCGAACACTTAACGTGCCTGCGTTTTACTCAACGGCAGTAGCATTTTATCGACACGCGCAGCAGGTTTGTCCCGATGTGGACATTCTTGAAAGCCGCATTGTAGATACAACGGCGGCTCTTCTGCTTCCTCTGGTTCCTCCAGCCGTCTAGCACAATCGAGACATGTCTCGTGGAGCGCGATAACGGCATCGTTTTTGCCTGGTCACCCTCCGTGACTTTATGTGGCGTCTTGGATGGAGAGTACTCCCAACACGGGACAGATTGGAGAGGTGGCGCATGGTCCCATCTTCCACTTGTCCTAACTGCCCGCTACAGGAGTCTAACCAGCATATGCTGAAGAAATGTGTCATCGCAAAGGTGTTTTGGAAGTCAGTTAACGCTAGTTTTCGTGGCCTAGGTGTTAATCGCTTTGTAACATCTGGTCGCTGCCCGCGTAGTCGCTTTGCACGCCTTCTAATAGCTGCGGGAGCCTTTTGTTTATGGCGTAATAGGTGCGAAGCTGTTGCGGCAGGTCATCGTCGTCGTGCTCTTTTTCCGATTCTGGAACGCCTCTACTGTGAACTCTTATCGTTTCTGTCGGAGGAATTGTTCTTCCTTGGGGAGGAAGAATTTCTGCGACAATGGTCGTGCCGCTTTCTGTCCGTAGTTGACAGACGCGTTCGATTAGTCTTCCACTTGGCCTGGTTCCTATAGCCAGGTCACCTGTTAATGTCTGATTGGTGCATGTAATCAGTATGTGTTTACTATTTTATGTGTTGGTGTATGTCCCATATTGGTGTGAGCTCTTCTATATACGCACTTCATTCTAACGCTGTAAGTTATGTAACTTTTATGAATATTGATACCTGTTGTACATATTTTCTAACATCTTCACATCTTCACCAAGTCTTGTAAATTCTGCACATATATCATCATGTACATTGTCCATATTGTGATTAGTGCATTTATGTAGTGTATGTATAGTTATTAGTACTATGAACGATGGACATCCTACGGACTTGGACACTTGTTTAAATGTGTAATGTATGTTGTGCTTTGTCTTTTGTTTGTTATTGTGCCTGTTATACAGACGCTTGTCCCTTAGCTTTGTTGCGTCCCATGAGAAAATAAACTTTTTCTAAACACAATCTTCTCGATGTCATGAATGTCCTGTCACTGTTGTACAATTTTGCATTGTACGTTACTGCATATGCAATAAGTTCTTTTCGCTGTATATAACAGCTTGCATTGTCCATACACATTGTTCACCATTGTCCTTTTTATGTGTGCGCAAAAGCTGTGTATGTTATATCCGGAAATAAAATTCTCCTAAACAATATTGGCCTGTTTGTTAGCAAGAGACGATGATCTCCTATAGTTGAGTAATTTCGTAAAGCACTTTGTCGAAACAAATGGTGGTAGTTCGCGGAACTCTCATAGTAGAGTAAGTCTACCACTCTTCATTGCATTCGCCTTCTTTTCGAAACGCGGCATCGCAAGCGTCTCTAGCCCAAGCTTTTGCAGAATGCATACAAAAATGTTTGAATTGCAGCAGCTTCATGAAGGTATAGTACACAGCAGAACAAGTAGTCGGCATGGTCGACACGATTCCCATAAAACGTAGGATCTACTGAGCTTAATTTTTTGGCGCCATACAAAGGTTTTTTTATGTTTTAACCTTATAAATTTCAGTCATCCAAAGGTGCTTTGCCCATTTCAATCAATCACTCACTTAATCACACACTCACTAACTCACTACCTCAATCAATCAATCAATCAATTAATCAATCAACCAATCTATATATCTATCTATCGATCTATATCTATCTATCTATCTATCTATCTATCTATCTATCTATCTAATTATCTTCGCCTTGGTGCTCTCGTGGTCCTGTCCTTGGCTTGAACTTAAATTGGCATAGCAAAAATGTACAATATATAGTTCGTAGGTTATTACATGAAAAATGTGCCACGTGTGTTATGCACTTTCGCTACCGGCAACGGGCGTCACTTTCATCGACTCCGTGACACATGGTGTGGAGGAGTACATCACAAGTTATATGCAATATATATTTACCCAAACTTCGTAAACTTTAATACTACAGCATCAAGACGTCCATGCCACAAATTATCTTTCAAAAACAAGCGCTCCTTGTATGAAGTCATTTTATCAAAAAAATTGGCAGATCCCACGCACAGTGGGAATCGATGATATGCGAAGCATGAACGAGAAATGTTGATATGTCACTTTAAAATCAGCACAACGTTATGAGGGAAAGGTAAGTGATGTCGTACAAGACGTGCGTGTCGTGATTATCATTTTGAATGTGTCATTTACCGTCATTTATTCAAGTCACGTGATACCAAATTTAGTATATGTGGAGCTGGCGAAACGGCCGCGAGCACGCTATGAGCGTGGTATGTTGTCATGTACTTACATCACACGCTTGTCACGATTATCATGTTTGCACCAGTCATATATTTCGTCATCCATTGACGTCACGTAACACCGAATTCGGTATATGTGGAGGTAGCAAAACGGCCGCGAGTGCATCATGAAGGGCCCAATACACTCCTATGTAGCTTTGACTCGCGCACACGCTAGGCACAACGACGCCAGGTTAGCAAAACGCGAGCACTATATAGTCTGACGCCAGGCACGACGAGCGTCCGTCGGCGTGGCCCGATGGCGACCGGCGTGAAATGCGACAAGCTGTATTTCGTGCCTATGAGTTGCCCAGACAGCACTGAGTCTCCCTCGTTTCGTGACGGAGAGACGCCGGACGCGCAGAAACGCTCATGCGTAAAAGCAAAGCAGCGCGGCGTGCACCTGCGAGCATATAGCAGAACCGGCGCCTGGCGTGGCAACGCCGGCGAGACGCAACGAAATGAACGCCGGCGAGCACGTGCAACACGTCATGTCGATATGTATTGACGCCTTGACTATAGCATGTAGTAATGTTCTCACATGGCGCGCATCTCATGATAATCATGTTTGCACCAGTCACATAACTTCGTCATCCATTGGCGCCACGTAATACCAAGTTTGACATATGTGAAGCTAGTGAAACAGTCACGAGCGCATCATCAGTGTGACATGTAGTCATGCTGTTACGTGACGCACATGTCGTGATTATCATGTTTGGATGCGTCATTTGCCTATGTCAACCGTTCGCGTCACCTAACACCCAGTTATGTAGATGTGAAGCCAGCGAATCGGCTGCGAGCACATCATGAGCGTAGCATGTAGTCATGTTGATACATGACGCACATATATTCATCAAGTATGCACCATTATCATACGTTCGTCAATGATTCACGTTCCACAAAACCAAAACTTGGTATAACTGAAGCTAGCGAAACGGCCGCTAGCGCATCTTGAGCGTGGCATGTAGTCTTGTTGTTACATGACACGCATGTCATGACTTTTATGTTAGGGTTGGTCCCTTGTGTTCGGCATGCAATCATGCCATACCATACAAGTTTTGCAACATATGCCTTCTGAACGAAACCACCGCAAGTGCTTCAGGACCATGAAACGTAAATCATGACATTCATGACATACATGTCATGATTTTCGTGCTAAGACTACTCAAATATGTTCTTCATACAGTCATGTTATGTCATTCCAAGTTTGGTATTGATACCAATATGGAAACGTCCATAAGAGCTAAAAGTCGCAGGCGGCTAGATAGATAGATACGCTCAAAGTTGCTGAAGTTCGCTAAGAAATGCTTCGCATTTAGAACATCAAAACAAAATATTCCACAAAGACCTTGCTCCCATCGAAATGTATCTGGTTTTTGTCAAGATATTTTACCTATCGACAATGGTTAGAAGAAAACAATAAAATTCCCGCTAGAAGCAAAAATTACAAATCATCATGGCTCGAGCAAAAATCTAGCCCAGCTGTTCTGCGTGAGACTGAAGTTCTCCACCGCTGAGCTTCACCGGTTCTTTACCTTTTAACAAGAGAGCGTCAAAGAGCTTGTTTCACAGAAATTCATGTGTTGTCGTCGGCTTCGTTGATTGTGAGCAAAAAATCATCATCTTGTGATGACGGAAAAATTGAGAAATATTCATACAAAATAAATGATAGAAAATTCTCGGTCTGAATCAGTATGAAACCCAAAGCATATGAGTGGCAAGCACGTGTTCTACAACATAACCAAGCGTCGTCTTTTTTCATAGTATTCAATAAAGTATTTGCGTATGAAAGATAAAAACACAGGAAACAAAAATACAATCACTTGGCGGCAATAAGCGCTCAAGCATTACTGAGAAACACTCAATGGCTAACACAGCGTGAGTTCTTCGTATCGTGTTGTACAATAAATGGGGGAGGCCAAACAACTCACCAAGATAGAGTACCAGTCTGATCTAAAGTCTTGGTCGTCTTAAATGTCATTGAGCAGAATAGCCATTTAGATAAAGTGTGTGCTTGAAGAGGTGGTTCATGGTGCGTTGCGATCTGGCATACGAGCCCTGATACAGCTTGGCACTTTTTTGTCAAGCCTGGAGGAAAGGTGGAGCTGGGTGGCCTTTCTTGTAATAGTTAACTTTTCTTTTGCTTTTTCTTCACACTTTCCTTCTCTCTCATTACCTGTTTTTCCTGTGTGTTTTTAATTCGCTTCTTTCCATTTAACGTATGTGACCAAAGTACGCAGAAAGACGAAATTACGTGACGATCAGGTGGCATTCTAACGCCTATATTTCAGTACGAAATTAATCCGTAAAACGTGGACTTCAACATTTCTTCTTAAGATTGACAGTGATGACGTAGTTCATGATAACTGTTCTGATAAGAATACTTGTATGTCAAAAATTACCTATTATTGTTACAGGGTTGGAGACTTCTGTACAAAATGCATTTACAGAGAAAAAAACCCAGAGAAGAGTAACAATGACTGATTGGCACACTCGCGCGCTTGTCAGCTGCTTGTGTCCTTCCTCTTCCTTTACTTTATTTCTGTAACAGAACCCCCGGGCGAAGGAGCACCGTGTCAGCGTGAGTCCGTAAAAGTGCGACAGAGGTAGGGTTTCATGCGCGAGACGTGAACAATCTCAACAAGTGACCAACTTGGTGACGTATTGGAGTGCAGTGGCCCTATCTCGAAGTTGACGTCGCTAACTTGACTTAAGACTAGGTAGGGTCCTGCTTATCTTGACAAAAGTCTTTTGGAGAGACCTACACGGCGACGCGGTGACCAGAGGAGCACGCGGTCACCTGGGGCCAGCGTTATATTACGATGCCGGTGGTCGTAGCGGGCTTTTTGCATATTTTGTGACCTCGTGAGATGAGACTGGGCAACTTGACGAGCCATGAAAGCCCGATCAATGGCTTCGCGAGCGTACTCAGAAGCAGATGGCTTCAGAGGCAAGGTGGTTTCAAATGACATTATGGGGTCGCGACCATACAAAAGATAAAAAGGTGAGAATCCCGTGGTGTCATGTCGAGAGGAATTATATGCGAAGGTCACACAGACCAACTTGGTTACCAGTCCCCATGATCCTCTTAGACGTACATATAAAGCATCTCTGTGAGCGTGCTGTTGAGACGTTCAGTTAGGCTATTAGTTTGTGGGCGGTAAGCGGTAGATAGCTTATGCGCAGTGGCACACGATCGAAGGAGGTCGTCGACAACTTTGGACAAGAAAGAGTGGCCGCGGTTCGTAAGCAGCTGTCGGGGTGCACCGTGGTGTAAGGTGACGTCATAAAGAACATCCACGACGTCAGTGACGCAACTGGTTGGCATGGCCTTTGTTATCGCGTAACGGGTCGCATAATCTGTGGCAACAGCGTTCCACTTATTTCCCAGTGTCGTTGTCGGAAAAGGGCCAAGAAGGTTCAATCCCACGCGATGAAATGGTTCAGAGAGGACTTCAATCGGGTGAAGATATCCAGCTGGTAGCAAAGAAGGTCTTTTCCGGCACTGGCAGAGGTCGCAAGTGCGACATATTGACGCACGCTGCGATACAGTCCTGGCCAGAAGAACTGACGTAGCACGTGGTCGTATGTGCGAGAAACAACAAGGTGTCCCGCTGTTGGTGCGTCGTGAAGTTGTTCAAGTATGGCAGGTCATAGATGACGAGTAATGACAGGCAGAAGCCCAGGGTCTTTACTGCTGACGTTGCGGCAGTAGAAGATGCCGTCTTGCAGTGCGAACATACAGGATTCAGCGTCATGGCTGTCAGACTGGATGGCGTCCATGATAGTGCGCACTGACTAATCCCGTAGTTGTTCAATGCGCATATCGCTGATGTCAGTAAACGCCATTACGCTGCTCTCCAGGTTAGGCGCAACGGGATCCGGAAGATCCACCGGATGACGAGAAAGACAGTCTGCGTCCTTGTGCAAACAGCAAGACTTGTGGCTGACGCTAAACAAAAACTCCTGTAACCTCAGAGCCCAGCGACCCAAATGTCCAGTCGGGTCCTTCAGAGATGTCAGCCAGCAGAGGGCGTGGTAGAAAATTCTAAGTCTGAATCAGTATGAAACCCGGAGCTTTCGAGTGGCAATGACGTGTTCTACAACAGAACCAAGCGTCGTCTTTCTCTTTTTTCATAGTATTCAATAAAGTATTTGCGTGTGAAAGATAAAAATACAGGAAACAAAAATACAATCACTTGGCGGCAATAAGCGCTCAAGCATTACTGAGAAACCCTCAATGGCTAACACAGCGTGAGTTCTTCGGATCGTGTTGTACGATAAATGGGGTGAGGCGGAACAACTCACCAAGTTGTTCGGCCACATATTCTTCGTAACGACGAAGATTATGGGACCATATAAATATGGCCTGAACTTGGTGACGGCCCTAACTAAAGCTAAACTCTCTCTCTCTCGATGATGAAATAATTTTTTTCAGGGGGAGAAAGCAGGCAACGGGCGTAAGCTATCACGCACTGTCTGCCGTGGTGCCACTGAGCGAGAACTGCGCCGATACCGTGGCCACTGGCGTCGTTGCGAACTTCTGTGGCAGCAGAAGGATTAAACTGGGCAAGTATGGGGGGCGTAGTTTACCTATCTAATAGCCGATGAGAGCGGTGAACGCTTGAGCCTGCTCAGGACCCCATGAGAATGTGATATCCTTCTTCAGCAAATTGTGAGTGTAGTAATACGGTAAGTTGGGCCAGTTGGTTAGAATCCACTGTGAACTTACTTACAGCTCAACACCAGAAAAAATACAGGACAGGGAAAGAGCACAAGAGAAAGAAAAGACGGCGCTGACTCACAACTATTGTTTATTGAAAAAACAGGGTGAAACGGTATATATAGGTACTTGCAGCCTACATCACAACATGCGCAGAATACGAGGTGCACCGAGGTAGCGTTATCACACTCATGGCAATAAACAAGATTGGCCTAAATAACTTAACTCTTTTTCATGCAGTGATGGATGGTTCACTAATGCACTTGCTCCCCCTAATCTTTATATGATATGCCTCAGCGATTTCTTTTGTTAGCTTTCTCTTGTTTCGGACTGTGTTGATACCATTGCCAGAACGGGAAAGGTGCGGGGGGCACGAACTCACAAAGGCCGCTAGTTGATTTTCTTGTGAAAACAAACTACATGTACTAGCAACCGACAAAGAAGGATACTTTGCCATTATGAATTCTGAAGGGTATTCACAGAAGAGCGAGGCCGCAGTTAAGAAAAATTTCAGGAGTGTTAGTGTTAAGGCCACAGAAGTAAAACACCGAGCGCTTTCCTTGTTAGAAGTAATGAATCTGCAACGTTTGGCAGCCAGCGTAAAGAGGGCGAAAATCCTGGAGTTAGAAGTTTTCTTTACGGTGAAATCGCACAAGGGAGACATGACTTTCCGGGCCATAGTCTCGGAAAAAGGTAGCTGGCAGTTAGATGTTTCGCGTTTTCTGCAAAAGAACCTAGCATGCCTGGATATTGTTGACCCTTTCGGCATACCGAATTCAGATTCGGTGTGCGAATACCTCAAAAATAACTCGATGAGCCTACGTTGCACCTTCAGTGTCGACGTGGAAAGTTTATATTATTCCCTCCGCATTGCCAGGTTATGAAATGCGTAAAAACCTGCATTGTGTTTGACAACTATGAACAATCTTTCATCGATGGTTGCGGTATTTATTTAGAATCATTTCTTGAATTTTTGTCATTTTACCTTGAAAGTACCTTTGTGTCGTGGCGGGGGGATCTTTATGTACAAAAGTCTGGTGTCTGCATAGGGTCGAGCGTGGCCCCTGTTATTAGTGACATAAGTTTAGGCTACATTGACAGGCAGCTGGAAGGTCACCTTAGTTAGTGCTGCAGTGCTGTTTTTCGTTACGTCGACGATTTTGTAATTTTTTCCCACAATGACATTCACCATAAGGACATTGACCACATTCTCAAATTGTTCAGTCAGCATGATATAGGCCTTACATTCTCTCGCGAAGTCTGGAAGGATTACGAGCTAGTTTCTTGACCTAAAGCTAACTTTTGGTAAAGATCATTTGTATTGGAAATATGACCCAAGATCAGTGAACCCTATATTAAACTACAAGTCTGGCCATTCTAAGATTGTGACGAGAGCGATTGCAAAGACAATTTTAAATGCGTCGCTCAGGAAATCCTGTGTGCACGTGTCGAGTACTGCTTTTCATAACCAGGTAAAACGGTTAGTAGATGCTGGTTATCCTGACAAGGTATTTCGTCTGTGTGTGAGTGAATGGTTCGGAGGGTTAAGCTCGTGAAACACAGAGGAGCTCAAGAAAATTCTGATAGAAAAAGAACAAGAGCAGTTTTTCCTTATGTACACAAATTGGCGCATGGGCTGAAAAACGTAGGCTCAAAGTATGGTGTCGACGTTCTTTTTCCGCCAAACATAAGATAGGTCGCATTTGCCCGATGGTTGATCATGCGCTGAGAAACGAACAAGCCAAAGGGAAATGCGCTGCGAATCGTAAGAACAAGTACATCGCATGCGTTAAAGAAGCTGTGTATTTAACTCCATTATCGTGTTGTAGGGAGTACGTGGGACAAACGAAACGATGCGTGAATGTTCGTTCAAGGGAGCGTGAGTCATCTCTTCAAGGAATCGCGCAACTTCATCTGCCGGAACATTGCAGGTAATGCGGTTGTCATCCCATTTTTGAGAGAACCAGCATGATCTTCAAGCATCCTAACCACCTAACAAGAGAAATCGCTAAGGCATATCATAAAATGAATAGGGGGAGCAAGTGCGTTAGTGAACCATCCGTCACACTGCATAAAAAAGAGTTAAGTTATTTGGGCCAATCTTGTTTATTGCCATGAGTGTGATAACGCTACCTCAGTGCACCTTATACTCTGCGCATGTTGTGATGTAGGCTGCCAGCACCTATATATACATTTTTTACCCAGTTTTTTCCAATAAACAACAGTTGTGAGTCAGCGCCGTCATTTCTTTCTCTTGTGCTCTTTCCCTGTCCTGTATTTTTTTTTTCTGGTGTTGCGCTGTAAGTAAGTGCACGATGAATCTCTGAGTGGCCTGGCAACGTCGGCGAAGTTCTTCACAAAACGACGAAAGTACACACTAGTGCGCCTGTCAGCTGCTTGTGTCCTTCCTCTTCCTTTACTTCATCGCCGTAGCAGTATTTTCTTTAAGTGCCCCTATCAACGAAGGCGTCAAGCCAACTCTGAAATATAGGTAGAGCGAATCTCCCACATAAGATCACACATATTCTCGCAAGGCTTGTGATTATTTCGAAACGTGGCAGTCGCTGCTGTGAATCACCTAACATGTTACAGAAGCTGATTTCTTTTTCAGAAAAAAAATGGCAGCATATCCACGGAGTGAATGATGGGGAATGGGGCGAAGCATTCATCCGTCCATTCGTTCTTGCTTCCGTCCGTTCCTGCGTACGTCTGTGTAACCGTTCCTGCGTCCATCCACCCGTCCGTGCGTGCGTCTGTTCGTACGTCCGTCCCTGCGTTCGTCCATGCATCCGCGCCTGCGTCCGTTCATGCGTCCGTCCATGCATCTGTCTGTGTGTCCGTTCGTCCATCTATTCAGCACTCCAAGTACCACCATCTCGCATCTTTTCATCATATATTCTCCATATAAAAGCACCGCCATCCAGCGGACATTTCAAGGACTAAACGGGGGGGTGGCACATGCACAATTTCTTACGGCTTGCGCTTCCGGTTTACTTCCCACCTTTAACCACCTCGAGCTAGAAACGCTCTAGGTGCCGACCAGTGCGGACGCGCGAAGATCGGATCCTGCTTTCAAGAATGCTTTCCTGTGGTATTCACAAATTTGTCGCCGAGTTTTTAGTCCCATCGTGTGCCTAAGTTCTCAAGAAATCAGCAGATGCCACCTTTGTGCTAGTGAGTGGACTTCTAAACCGTTCTTGGGGCATTTTTACACGGCAACGCCACCGGGGGATTTAAGCCTAACAACCAAGGAGGCGACTGTCGCCGATGCGCCGACCCGGCGCCAACGTGCCTCAACGCTCTGCGCGTTCCAGAACCTGCAACTGAGAATGTAATACCAAGTAGATGGAGAGGACATCTCTCCAGAGGATTGCACGGAAGACATGGGTTGGAAGAAAGCCGAAACGATACGCTCAAGGAATAAGCAAGCCGCGGTTAGAGTTCCTGCTGTCAAGGGTTCGACCAAGGCTGGCGTTGCGGGAGACGCTCGAGCCAGTCGTAGTAGGTATGATACCAAGCATACAATTTTGCGAGCTGGACGCATGCCGCCACTACCCAAGGACTTCAGCAAAATTGTGCTACGACCACGTGGAGGATTAAATATCTCGAGAATCAACACTGGAGCCGTGGCAGACGCAATAGTACTGGCGGCCCGCATCAAAGAGAAGGAGGCCATGCAGGACATCATCTGTTCCAACTTGCAGCAGAACATTATGGTGGCAAGCACTCAGGACCAACACAGAGCTTCAAGATACCGCAAGGTCAAGCAAATTGACATTGGAGGCAGGTTAGCGCGTACGCCACGGCACCCCACTATACTTGTAAAGGAGTGATTCGCGGGATCCCCGTAAGCGATACTCAGGACATTTTGAGCCGAAAGATTGTGAGCGCGAACACCCCGCTTGCGCTGCAGGCCAAGAGAATCAAGGACACCGCGACAATCATCATAGCGTTCGAAGGACACAAGGTGCCCAGATTCGTGTGATATGGACCTTCACTTTTGCAGTGCTCCCTTTACCGCAAGAACATCGATATTTGTTACGTCTGTGGAAAGCTGGGGGATTGGTTTGACGTCTGTCCTAACCCAGCTGAAACCTTCTACAGAGGCTTCGAGATCAAGAACCTAGATAGCCTGCACCAGTGCAATCCAAGATGCAGGCTGCGTGACGGTCACCATCCCACGGCAGACAAAGAGTGCAAGAACAGGTTCTTAGTGCCATACGTCGTCAGACGCCGACGTTGGGAAAGATCGCGAGCAGCCGTAGAAGCCCGGGACGCATCAATAACATCGAGTTCAGACATTAACGACAAGCAGCTTATTCCAGCCTACGGGACCCAGAGCATCCAGACTACTCAAGAACAGGAAAGGCGGCCCCACTCCAGGGGGAGGTCGCGTTCCAGAAGAGGTGCTAGACCCAAGACCCGCTCACAATCACGGGGGCGCTCGAGTTCTCAAGGTCACCATCAGGGTCGGGATCAGCCTGGGCGGCACCCGAATGGCCAGCTGCCTGGCGTTCAGTACGAGATCACGACTTCACACCCGGGGAGGACGCCTGCAGTTACTTCGAAAGGCAGCTGGACTGAGCGAGTGCGCAACGGCGGGGCAGAGGTGATGACACGTAAGCTGCCAGAGCATGATAGAATTGCACAGCTAGAGCAAGAAAAACGCGAGACTTACAAAATCGAATGAGAGGCTATCAGCTCAGTTAAAGGAAATAAAAATTCTTCTCACTAAGCTAACCAGCGCGCAGTCTTCACAGCCAATGCCTCAGCCAGTTGATGTCCCTGTGGCTGAAAATGTGGGGGAATCGAGAACCACAAAAAAGAGGGAAGTCATGGCAGAACACGTGGAAGCCAGCCAAACGACCATGTCAGATATCAAAGAGGTCTTTGACACGCTCAGCAAAGTAGTAGCCAATCTTAGCGATCAGATGGGTAGTCAAGCGTGGCGGCACTGGAAGAGCATATGACTTTGCGCATTACAAAGGTCGAAGCATATCTGCACAATACAGCGAAGCCTCCTCATGAACCAAACTCACCCCTTCGGCCACCAGTACTGGTGGTACCAAGCCTGTCGACAGGTGCAGCATCAGGCTCTGGCCGCCCATGTAATAACCATGATGGCAGCGCTACGTGAAGCATTTCTTATCTGGCAATGGAACTTTAGAGGTTACCTTAAAAAGAAGGCAGCCTTACAGCAGTATATCAGGAGCAGCCAAGGAAAGCCTCATATTATATTATTACAAGAAACCCTTTCACCGCAAGCAATGTTGCCTGGATTCTGGCTAGTAATAAGGGATACTGACGGAAGGCGAGTCTGCACCTTCGTATGCAACAAACTAACACACGTAACCCACGACCTCAAGATAGAAGCAGGCCGGCTGGAACACGCCATGGTAGAGATCGTGCCAGGTACCAGCAACCGTCAGAGCATTTTCATTCTTAATATATACAGCAGTCCAAAGGAACCAAAGAAAGGGTTCAAGATGGTTCTAAAGAAAGCTGTTAATATCACCGGGAAATGTCCACTCGTCAAAGCAGGTGATTTCGACACCCCTCATCATACATGGGGTTACAAGTACAACACTGGGAAAGGAAATCGACTTTGGCAAAGTGCTAGTGAACTTTATTTCACCCTAATCACAGATCCCAGCCTACCAGCAAGGCTTGGTACATCTTGCTGCAAGGATTCCACCCCTGACCTTACATTTGTAAGGAACATCAAGACGGCCCAGTGGATGAACCTTGCTGTAGACCTAGGGAGTGACCACTGCATTCTAGCCACTATCTTCTCCGTGGAGCGTAAAAAGCAGAGAGAATTCCACTTCACAGACTGGGATAAGTTCAGGAAGATAAGGATGGAAAGGGAACAAGATGGGCACAGACAAGGCTTGGAGCAGTGAGTCAAACAGATTAAAGTTGACATCGAATCCGTCTCCTCCACCATTACCACAGATTTGCCGGTTGAACGAATGGATAGCCGGCTCGCGCATCTTTTTGAGGCAAAGCAAGCACTACTGAACCGTTGGAAGGGTCAGCGCCTGAACCGAAGACTGAGGAAGAAGATAGCTGAGGTAAACAGATCAGTCGAGGAACATTGTCGCGCACTATTCAAGCAGCAATGGGACGAAATCTGCAACTCCGTCGATGGTCAGATGCGCAATGGCAAAACATGGAATTTGTTAAAGCATCTCCTCAACGAAAAAAACCACCAAAACAAATCAAAAGCATGTTATCACTCGAATTTTGCATAAAGAGATAGAGCGCACTACAGAACAGCAAGTTGTGCAGAGGCTCGTGCATAAAAAGAGGATCACCACCAAGTAGACAGTACCAGTGCAGGCCCAATCCAGGTCTTGAGGGTGACTTTAACATTGAGGAGATCAGAAGAGCCTTGCATGGTCTCAACGGCGAGTCGGCCCCTGGCCCGGATGGTATATCAAACAAGGCCCTTCGTAACCTGGATGATGATTCAATTGAAACCCTGAAGGATATGATCAATGCAGAATGGAAAGAAGGCAGGGTGCCAGAGCAGTGGAAGCTGGCCAGGACGATCCTTATTCCTAAGCCAGGAAAGCCCCCTAACTTGGACAAGATGAGGCCAATATCCTTGACATCGTGTATCGGCTAGGTTGCAGAACATGCCATACTGCACAGGATAAACAAGTACTTGGAAGATAACGACATATATACACACAATAAGGTTGGATTCAGGGCAGAGCTATCCACACAAGATGCATTGAAGCTTATCAAACACCAGGTCATCGACAACAAAACGAGAGACGTGAGAGCCATACTGTGCCTAGATCTAGAAAAGGCATTTGACAACATCCACCACCGATTTATACTCGAAGCAATTTCCAAGCTTGGTCGGGGGAAAGCCTTCTATGACTACGTATGGTCCTTTCTTACAGATTGGAAAGCCGTGATGAAGATTGCAGATATCGAGACAGCAGCAATCGAACTAGAAGCAAGGGGCACGCCGCAAGGGGCAGTGATTTCACCAATGCTGTTCAACATTGCCATGATTGGACTGTCCAAGAAATTATCGAGCATTGAAGGGTTGAAGCACAGCATCTACGCAGATGACATTACCATCTGGTGCACAGGTGGAAGTGAGGGGCAGATTGAGAGCGCCCTGCAAGAGGCGATTGACACCGTAGAAGAGTACCTTTGTCCTTCTGGGCTCAAGTGCCCCTCGAGTAAGTCAGAACTTTTACTGTATAGGACTGCACGCCGGGGACCGAAGCCCAGGGGATGGAAGCCAATAAACCAGATAGACATCCACCTCCGTACAAATTAAGGGGATTCCATCCAGAGGGTCGACTCCATCAAAGTCCTGGGCATGCTGATAGAGTCTACCGGCGCCAACAGCAAATCTATAGCCAAGTTAACTTGGAAAACAGACAGTGCGGCGCACCTCATACGCAGAGTGGCCAACAAAAGAAATGGGATCAAGGAAGACAACCTCGTCAGGTTGATGCATGCGTTTGTTCTAAGCCATTTCATGTACGAGGCAGCAATGCACAACTGGTCAACAGCAGAGTCCGAGACACTGAATGTGCTCCTCAGGAAAGTTATCAAGAAGGTCCTGCGCCTACCCATACATACCAGCACCGAGCGTCTGCTTGAGCTTGGCATTCACAACACGCTCGAAGAAATAGCAGAAGCCCAAGAGAGAGCACAGTTTGCAAGGTTATCTACAACAAGGTCGGGGAGAATGATCCTGCAGGAGCGGGGCCAACACCGGTTGAACGAATGGTGAGCGGGGCCAACACCGGTTGAACGAATGCAATCAGGCACAATTACAATGATATCTCCGACATCAGGGAGGATATCACTGTGTCTCCTATACC